>PVHT021183652.1:2010926-2056461 GCA_004024745.2 Catagonus wagneri
GGGTTAATGATCCGGCGTTGCCGTGAGCTGTGGTGTAGGTTGCAGACGCGGCTCGGATCCTGCGTTGCTGTGGCTGCGGCGCAGGCCAGTGGCCACAGCTCCGATTAGACCCCTAGCCTGGGAACCTCCACATGCCGCGGGTGCGGCCATAAAAACCCGCGGCCATAAAATGACAAAAGGCAAAAAAAAAAAAAAAAAAGGAAATATACATACAGAAAAGTACACAAATCGTGTCAACTTGATGATTTATCACACAGGGGGCATAGCCATGCACTCACAACCCGGGTCAAAAGCTACACCAGTGCCACACCTGCAGACCCTTGTCCCCGCCCCTCAGACGCCTCCTTTCACCCTCTACCCCGCCTCCTCCCAAAAGGTAACCGTCATCCTGAGCTGAACGCATCTCTGCTGAGTCTTATTCTCCTGTTTCGGAACGGGCCGTTGCGGATCTTGAGGTCGCTGTGTGGCTCACACGCACCCTGTGAAAAGGACTTGGGGGGATGTTACCACGGGTGGGCGCGCGAGCCCTGTCAGCACGTCCCTGGACTTGACCAAACGCACTTCATCAGCCAGGAAGTGTGGCCAGGGATGGATGTACAAGGACATCTGTAGCGCTCCTCTTCAAAAAACTGCAGGGATTCCTGAGAAAATGCCCTCTGCCCTTGACCTTGGTTTTGGCGGATGTGCATGCTGATAAGAAATGCAGAAAAGCCTGGCCTAGCCAGATCGTGGAGCTGACAGGGCAGATCTTAGCTTACCCTTCCCGGCGCCCTGGGGCAGCCCAGGGGCCTGTCAGAGGCAGAGCTGGGACCTCCCTTCAGGACAGTGAGGGGTGGGGAAATCAGCGGACGAGACTCGTAGGCTTGGAGCAGAGAGGAGGTGAAGAAGAGGGTTCTGGAAGTTTCCTGTGGCTGTCAGCAATGCTCCCAGCAACTGGGGTACTTTATGTCACCCAGCAAAAGCAGTCTAATAACAGGCCTGTGAATCACGCCATTCCTAAATGCAGAGCTGACAAGAGGGAAGGACAATAAAAGAAAGCGCCGTGAGCTAGAGGTCCTGCAGATGCCTGCCACAGCCCACGCAGCTGCAGAGCCCCGCTGGGCGCGCCTTATAAGCACAGGCCCAGAACCCAGAGGCCCCTAATCCGTGTGGAACCAGCTTGAACAGTGCAAGCTCCTTTCCTGGAAGGTCAAGGCTGCAAGTTGGATCCCCGTGTGGGCCAGTTAGCCTTGCTCAATGTCAGGGCCCCACACCGCGCCCCAGACCTGAACCAGCGTCTCTGGCAGCCAGCAGGGACGGGAGGCAGGCGGAAGGCTGTGAACTCAGTGGCGCACACGCTCTGCCTCTTATCTCAGGGCCTCCTGGTAACTACGCTGTCGTGGGGGCTGGAGCTTTTGGCAATTTGACTGGGAAAGAAGGAGGCTTGGATTACAAAGGAGCATATCATCCAAAAAATATCGGATAGGATTCTGTGTCTTTTCTTTATTTCGTGTGTAAATCACTGGTGGATCTTCAGAAAATTGGGGGTGATGACAGTGGGGACGCGGCTGTGGCGGAGGAAGCAGAGGTCAAGGGCCTTACTGCGTCTGTGGAAGTGCCGAGACCCAGCGTCTCCGTGCTGTTTCTTTTTTACATCCTAACCACGTAAACACCGTGTAACATGCCTCATACATATTGGTTTTCCAATCATGGGATTTCTTTGCCCTCTCATCAATCCCTGCATCGATGTTTTGAAACAGTCATCTTTAAAAAATAAAATTGAGGTTGAACTTGCAATGAAAACTAATAGCTTACACTTCAGTAGCACGTCCTGCTCCAGGCAGTAATCTAAGTGCTTTTGATATAGCCATTGGGTCTTCACCGCGTACCGATGAGGTATGCATCGATACTGTCCCCATTTTCCAGGTGAGGAAACTGAGGTAGGGGGTGGGGGGTTAGGTCACTTGCCTAGGACTGCATGGCTGGTAGAGGGTGTGCTCTTAGCTAAAACATTAGGACACAGTGGCTCCCCCAGCTTCGAGTCAAGGTGAGAAAACAGCAGGAACTGAGCTCTTCCTTGCTTTGCACTTGTTACTTTGGCTGTGTCTTCCTTCCTCAAAGGTTGACTTAGTGCCCGCCACGTGCCAGGCCCTGTTCTAGGGTCTGGAGATATGTGTGGATGCAGCGAACAGCAGGTTTTTGCCTCCTGAAGCTTGCTTTCTAGATAGACCATAAACCAGTCGATGGATAAATGAAGACGATTTTAGATCGTGACTTTTGCTGGGAAGAAAAACGCCCAGGATGGTGAGAGAGAGTCAGGGAGGGGGTTCCTTTAGATGGGTGCTCGGGGCAGGCCGGTCTTGAGGCGCAAGCCGTGTGCAGAGGCCAGTTTCGCCAAGGCCGGGGCAGGGCCGAGCAGGGAGAGGGAGGAGTGAGTGCGAAGACTCCAAGATGCGCGTGAACCGCTCGTGTTTAAGAAGCGGGACGAAGGCCACACGGCGAGCGCAGCGAGTGGGCAGCAGGGCGCGGCCGTGTCACGCCGCCTGGTGGGCCGGGGTACAGAATCACAGTCAGTAAACTGGAGGGTCTCTCTGGGCTCTTTTCCCAGGGCCCATGCACACCCAAGGGTCCGAGGAGAGCGACGAGAGACCGTAACCTCACAAGGGGAAACCTTGACATCTATGTTTTTTCTTTTTTAAATGATTTTTATTTTTTCCATTATAGTTGGTTTAGAGTGTTCTGTCAGTTTCTACTGTACAGCAAAGCCACCCAGTCGCACATTCTTTTTCTCACATTACCCTCCATCATGTTCCATCATAAGTGACTAGATGGAGTTCCCAGGGCTGTACAGCAGGATCTCATTGCTTATCCACTCCCAGTGCAATAGTTTGCATCTATTAACCCTGGGCTCCCAGTCCATCCCACTCCCTCCATCTGTGTTTTTTCTAAATTCAGACTGAAATGTAATATAAACATTCAGCTATGAATGTGAGCCGGGGACCTTAGTGGCATTAGCCACACCTGTGACTTTGTCACCAGTGGTGCCGTTAGAGTGTTGCTGCTAGACCTGCCTCTGGCTCTCGCGGTCCCTGTGTCACAGTTGTGTAGTTATGTATGATATACTGTAGTCACGTGATGCAGCAGGTGTAATCAACATTTCAAAACATTTTTAAAGAAGGTTAACAGACCTCACCAGGCTGCTAATGGAGTCCATGGCATAAAAAAAAAAAAAGAGTACAAAGGTGATACAGAGAGTGGCACGAGCTGCTTTAGTTCTCCCACGCCCCTCTGGCTACAGCTGGATGAGGGGATTATAAAGGGTGCTCCATCCACACAGCTGCCTGATCCTCACAACAGTCATGAGACATAGGCGTAAATTTTCCGCCTTTTAGATATGAGGAAACTGAAGCGCTGGCTTCAGGTGACTTGGTTAGCTGCGAATGGCGGAGCCGGGATTCGGACGCATCTCCGACTGACCCTGAAGGGTGAGAGTGTCCGCGGCCAGTGGTGGGAGCGTGTGACAAGAGGTCAGACGACATCTGCATGGCCCCCTGACCCCGCCTGGACCCCAGAGCCACTCGTCTTCACCCGTGAATGAATCTTCCCTTAAGCCTGCTTCTCTCCTCAGACCTGCCCGCATTGGCCGGTTATGCAGCGCTGAGCTGAGCCAGCTAAATATTTCATGGGGATTTTAATTTAACTCTGAAGAAATTCATGCAACCCTGAGATTAGACTGTCACCCCGAGAAATAGCACCAGGGAGTCCTCAGATCTGCGAATGACATTGCTGCTTCTCCCGAGACGCTGCTGCTCCTCTGGGCTCAGCGCCGAGAGCTGTGGGCTCAGCCCAGAGGGCACGGATCAACCCCACAGACTGGGGCTGAGGTGGGCTTGAAAAGGCTCTGCCAGGGTCTCCGTTTGAACAGGAAGCAGCCTGGTTCGACTGTGTGCGTGTGTGTGTGTGTGTGTGTGTGTGTGACAGGTGACTGTCCGGGCTCCAACCCTGTCCTGGCCCGAAACAAGGGAGGAATGTGGGGTTGACACACCCAGTCTCCCCAGTGAACAAGGGGCACCAGCTATTCTGCAGGTGCCATGTGACCCCCGCCCGCGGCGGATGCGTGTCGCTGAGGCCTGTTTTTAGGGCGTCTAAGTGGTGGCTCCTGCTGGTGCTGGAGCCAGGAGTGGAGTGAGCTCCCCAGCACCTTCAGATCCCATCGCTTCTTGACGCAGTGACCCAGGTGAATCACAGCGGGTACCCCGGGCATCTCACTAGGGGGGGCCCGGGGAGAGAGGGAGAAGAGCTCCCAGCAGGTAAATGGATCAAAAGACAGAAAGTGAGCGGATAATCTAATTCGCCGTGGGCTGAGCCGCAGATATTAATGTGCTCCGCTGCGCAGCGCGAAAGGACCGAGGGCTGGCGAGCTCCTGGAAGCCAGGCCTTCCTCTTCTGGACGTAATCTCGAGGAGCCGGGGGCCCCTTGGCTTCTGCCTGGGCTCTCTGGGCCTGGGAGGGGGCGGGGGGAGAAGGGAGCCCTCTAGTGGGGATTTGGTGGGGATTCAAGTCTTCTTGAGGCTGGAGGATGAGGAATTGCATCACTTCCAGAGCATGACCTGAATCTACTTACAATGACCCACCTCCCTGTTCCTGCCTTCAAATGCATCAGAAATCAGCCTGATTCTGCTGTCAGCCGGAGGGGATGTCGGGGGTGGTTCACCTCTACTCTGCACCGTTGGCTGCCTGGTTGTTAATCAGAGACTTGCTGTGTATCCACTCAGAGAAAGTCACTATGAATAATGCAGCCATAAGAAAGCAGGCAGAGGGAGTTCCTGTCGTGGCTCAGTGGTTAACGAATCCAACTAAGAAACACGAGGTTGCGGGTTCGATCCCTGGCCTTGCTCAGTGGGTTAAGGATCCGGCGTTACCGTGAGCTGTGGTATAGGTTGCAGACGCGGCTCGGATCCCGCGTTGCTGTGGCTGTGGCGAAGGCCGGCAGCTGCAGCTCCTGTTAGACCCCTAGCCTGGGAACCTCCATATGCCGCGGGTGCGGCTCTAGATAAAAAAAGGCAAAAAGACAAAAAAAAAAAGAAAGCAGGCAGAGAACCTGCGCATCTGAAGGTTCTCTCCTGTATCCTAGCTGTGTGTACTTAAGCAAATTAGTAACCTCTCAGGACCTCAGTTTCTTTGTCTGTAAAATGGAGCCGATGGCAACTTTGAGATATTAAATGCGTTAAGTTTTTGGAGGACTTGGTCCCTGCTTTATACGATCCAATGCGGAGCTAAATTATGTGCATGAACGTCCACAAAAAAACATAATAATAACAGTAAGAGCTAATATTTATTGGAGTTCCCACTGTAGCACAACAGGTTAAGGTGTTCTGCAGCTGTGTACAGGTAACAGCTACTGCTTGGATTTGCTCCTTGGCCCGGGAACTTCCATATGCTGTGCATGGGGTCCCCCAAAAAGAGAGATGTAACTAAAAGATTTTTTTTTTAAAAAAAAGCTAACATTTATGAAGAATTATTTTGGGAGTTCCTGTCATGGCGCAGCAAAAACAAATCTGACCAGGAACCATGAGGTTGTGGGTTCCATCTCTGGCCTCGCTCAGTGGGTAAGGACCCGGCGTTGCCTTGAGCTGTGGTGTAGGTTGCAGAATCGGCTTGGATCCTGCGTTGCTGTGGCTGTGGCGTAGGTCGGCAGCTGTAGTTCCGATTGGACCCCTAGCCTGGGAACCTCTACATGCTGTGGGTGCAGCTCTAAAAAGAAAAAAAAGGGAAATGGCCTCATTTGAGCTCAAGCTGTGGGAAAGTATGACATATGTTTGAGGGTCAGCTGAGCCAGATCGACTGCGGAGACCTCGAGGGACGTGCTGGGAGATGAGCCTGAACTTGGAGGAGTGGGCAGCCCATGAGGACCTGACTCCCGGGCTGGGCTTTAGAGAAGTGAGCATCATGGATAATTTTTTAAGAGGGAGGACTCGTAAGGGCAGAGATCAAGATGGTGGGGGAGAAGGACATGCACCCCACCCCCGCCCCCGATACATCAAGAGGGAGGGCAGGCCTAATTGTCATGGCGTAAGTTAATTTTGTTAGGAGAAGAATACTGATAACCACCATTTATTGTGCATCTGCAATATGCCAGGCACTGTGCTTTGTGCGCTGTTATTATCTCCTTTATCCTCCTGTCTACCCTGAGTTGGTGATTATTATCCCCATTTTACAGATGAGAAGAGTGAGCTTGGAGAGGATGTGTAACCCACCCATGGAGAGTTGGGATCCCAGTTTGCTTTGGTGGCAGAGAAGCAGGGCAATGTAGCCCCAAGGCAGAGCAGGTGCAGGGAGGGAGAGCTGTGTGTTTGCATTAGGTGGCCCAAGTGGGCTGTAGAGAGAGGCCATCTAGGAGATTCAGCAGGATAAAAGCTGGAAAGTACCCCGTAGGCATTGCAACGTGGAGGTCGCTGCTGACGGACTGGAGTGACACTGGTCAAGTGTGGCATAGGCGCCAGGTTGCCCTTAGTGGAGTGAGTGCTATAAATGCAGGGAAGTGAGGATAAAAATGAGGATGGTCCTTTCTTGCCTCTCTTCAGTCTCAAATTCACTGGAACCAAGTGAATTTGTTGCAGGTTCAGGGTGTAGCCTCTGAAGCCCAACGGCCCAGGGTTGAATCCTGGCTCTGCCACCTACTTGCTGTGCAACCCTGGGCAAGTTCCTTAAATTCTCTGTGCCTCAGTTTTCTGATCTGTAAGATGGGGGTGGGGGTGGAGGTGGCTAGTAGTGACCTATCTCATAAGGGTACTGTGAGCATTGAGTGAAGGAACACATTGCTTAGTCAGTCAATTGATAATCCAGGAAGGGCTATGGGTGTTAGATATGTTAGGACTGCAAATCCGATCCTGCCTAAAGTACTCTGAGATCTTTCAATTGCTCTTCAAGGCATTACATGTTCTGCCTGCCTCTCTAGCCTCACTCCCCAGCCCGCTGTGCTCTAGACACTCTGGCTTTCTTCTGGCTCCTAGAAAGCACCAAGCTCCATCCTACTTCAGGACCTTTGCACATGCTGGCCCTTCGGCTGGGAGTGCTTACCCCAAGCCTTCTCAGCGGTACATCTTTTTCAGGTAACTGAGTCTCATTTTGGAAAAGCTCCCATGAACCTCCCAGACTCTGTCGAGCCCTTTTCTCCTTTCTTCTGGTGCCAGAGATGACTCCTTTATGACATTTATTACAGCTGTAGTTTTACAGATTTTTTTTTCTTGGACCATCTGGCAGCTGTCTGCCTCACCCACTGGACTGTTAAGTGCTTTGCCACCAGGGACCACCCCTGTGTTTGCTCACCCCTGGATCCCTGCACCTTGCACACTGCCCGGATCTGGGCAGATAGTCAGTAAAGAGTGTTGGGGGGTTGCTGAATGTCAAAGAGAAATGGATTGCTGCGAGTGGGGGGCAGTGGGTTCTGCCTATCCCGAGACCCCATACTCAGGGTGGAGCCTGGGACACAGTGCTTACCAGGGGCCCGATGAGCTCTGTGGCCCCATGTCGCCCTCAGCCCAGAGTCTCAGCCAGAGCCTACCATGCTTTATCTGTCCCCGACAAGCCAGCCTTGGTGGACTTGGAGCTGGTTCCTAGCTGGGTATTTACAGTAATGCCCAACCGCTCTCACCGCCTCGGGCCTGGTCTTGCTTGGAGTTCTGTAAGCCTTGCAATATGGCAGGGGATCTCCAGAGACAATTACCTCGGAATGAAGGCTTCCAGGAATACTCACTACAGCCTTCTTCTGTGTAGTGTTTTCTCATTCCCATTGTAGCCTCCCAAAGCTTTCTCATGTTAAGTAACGCAATTACAGAGTTAAATAAATGACAGCGAAGTCTGTGAGGCAGTGAGGGGCCTGAGTAGCAGGTGAAACAAGGTACGTGCAGATGTGACTGGCAAAGGAGTAGAAAGCTGCTGGTGGAGTGGGGGCAGGGGGTAGCCAGCCCCACAGGGGGCAGGAGCCCGCTGGACTGGCAGGCAGGGGCGGGAGTGTAAAAAAAGCCTGAGAAAAAAGATCTGGAAGCCGATCAGAGATAGCCCGGTGGATTCAAGGATGCAGGGGGAGCTGGGGAGGTCATGTAATCAGCTGCCCCCAGAAGAGAGTCGTATAAGGAGGAAGAGGCTGAGGGGAGTGGCTGGGTGGGTTTCCAAGCTGGGTGTCAGCATTTTCCCTGGGACAGGATGAGGCCCAAGACGGTCACAGCTGGAACTTCAGAAAAGAGCCAGGGAAGCACATTGTGTCAGTACAGTTTATGCATGTCGCGGTCACCTAGGAAAGGCCGCCAGGGGCCAGCTGTCCAGAGGCCTCTGCCTAGAAGGAGGCAGACCAGGCCTGGCGGCCCCGCAGGCATTCCTACTACTCATATGGGTTAAGAGGTGGTCTCCAGACGCCCCTGTTGAGATTCTCATCATCCTCAAGTCCATCATCATGATCACATAATTATCATCTTGACAGCAGCCATTTATCAGGTACTGACTTCCCAGGCCCCGGGTTCAGCGTTTCACTTTCTTAGCAGTTCTAGGAGGTGGGTGCTAGTTTTATCCCCACTTTACAGATGTGCAGACTGAGGCTTGATGAGGTTAAATGACTTTTGCCCAAGGTCACATGGCAAGGAAATATGTACCAGAGTCTGGACGGGTCTGTCCAGCTGAAGGCTGTCTCGGCCACCATCTTTTCTGCCCTCATGGTCCCAGATCAGCCTGGCAGGACTCTACAGTGTGTGTGGTTTACAGGCCTCTTTCACACTTGTCATCTCTTCGACTCACATAGTACTGATAGGCGGGCATTACCCCATTGTATAGCCCGGAAAACTGAGTCCCAGAGAGGATGAGCTACTATGGACGTGTGGTCGGCCAGAGACCACCCTCTTATTAGCTGGGCTCCTGTAAAGGAGGAGCTTGGGGGGGGCAGGGAGGCAGGGAGGGAGGAGCTTGGGAGGGGAAGGTGGGGAGGCAGAGCTGAGACAGTGAGTTCTGCCCAGACCGCTGCTGAGGGGAAGGGAGTGACTTTTGCCCGAAAGGGGGCACCAGGCGTCTAAAAGAGGAGGAAAGGGAGACAGAGGAAAGCTTTGTTCCGTCCCGATCTTTCAGAGTCTGGCGCTGTGGGCCTTTAGGGACCAGAGCCCTGCTGTGAATTCACCGTCTCCCTCCCAGCCGGGCCCGGACCCCTGGAGAAGAGCAGCGGCCACCTGGAGCCCTCAGGCTCTGATGGTGATGGTGGCAGTTGCCTGATCCCTGTGAAAACCCAGGAGGCCGAGGGCAGTTTGTTTTGGAAGTCACCTCCAGGCTGCCCTTCCCTTGTAAATTCCACAGACATCCAGGAGATAAAAGAGAGATCGCTCAGAAGCAGAACACGAAGCACTTCAAAGTGCACTTTCAAGCAAAAAAGGGAAGAGGGGAGAGGTCTTTATCTCAGAGGGAATGTATTTATACACATCTGTGCGCATGCACACACATGCACATGCATGCACCATGCACGCACACACACACACACACACCCTGCAACCAGGAACATCCCGATGCCTGTACCTCCTTCTCTTCCCTTTTCCCATCCCTCCTTCTCTTCCTTCTCTGGCTCCCGGGTCCTGCCCTTTTCTGCTTCCCGGCCCCGGGTTACACTCGCAGACCTGCTCTCTTCAGATGGTGCTGCATCGTCTGACCGTTCTGGCCCTCCCTGCCCCCTGCGCCGCTCCTTGCTCGCTGGTCTGATAAACACTTCCCTCCCCACCTCCCCGGAGGATTCTGCGGGTCCCCACCATCTTCTTGAGCAAATAAGGGCCAGTTAAAGGAAGCGCCTCCTCTCCCAGCCTGACAAAACCAAAGCCTGGGATTTTAGAGCCAGGAAGGCGCTCAGAGAGGACGTGGCCGAACCCTTTCATCTTACGGTGGAGGAAACCAAGGCCAGGAGGCTGGAATAACTTGCCCAAGGTCACAGTGAGTTTGTGGCCCTGCTGTGACAAGAGCCAGGTCTCCTGATGTCCTTTCTGTGGCTCTTCCCATTGGAGAGCACAGCGCTCCCCAGCGCCTGGCCAGAGACGCGGAAGGGTGAGCGGTCCCTGTGCCCACACGTCCTTTGTCCTCCCGTGCTCGCCGTTGCTGGCGTTTTTGCAGCCCCACCCGCCTTGGTCATTGGTTTGGTTTTGTGACACATTATCTCTTCATCTAGGACTGCTTCAATTTCTTTTTACCTTTATGTTTTATTTTTTGCGTTTTAGGGCTGCACTCGCGGCATGTGGAGGCTCCCAGGCTAGGGTTCCAGTCAGAGCTACAGCTGCCGGCCTACACCACAACCACAACAGTGCAGGATCCGAGCCGCATCTGCAACTTACACCACAGCTCACGGCAACACCGGATACTTAACCCACTGAGCGAGGCCAGGGATCCAGTCCTCATCCTCATGGGTCCTAGACAGGTTCTTTAACAGCTGAGCCACGAAGGGAACTCCTAAGACTGCTTTATAGCATGATATCTTTTTAACTAAAGTAAAATAGAAGGCAGGCACGCCTTTTGGAATAACCTGATCCCACGAGGTTACTGCTGATACTCTGGGGTGCGCTGAAGCCAACATGCGTAATTTTCTCTGCTGAGTCAATGAAATATAAAAAACCAGCACCACATAACCTCCACGGTTTCTTCTAGTTTCTCATCCCTTCTTCCCTGCCTCAGCTGCTCCCAGCTTACTCTTGAGTGGGGGACAGAAGTGAGAGAGATGGGCTGGGCGGTGGGGGGCAAGGAGGCAGCAGTGCCCCTGGAAGTGCGGTCTGGGGAGATGTCTACGTGTGAATAGACGGAAAGTCCCTGCCAGAGATGCTGTCGCTGGGTGTGTGGTCCTTCCGCTCGTGCCCAGGAAGGTGCTCTCCCGGGACGCTGTCTGTTTCCAGCTTTCTCCCCATATGGAACTGGTTTACCGTAACATCGTTGTTGCTCAACTTTCATAAACTTGTGAAACGATCTCCAAATTTCAAGCTAAAGTTGGCCCTTAGGGGAAGAAAGCTGTGAGCGGGTGGGAGGAACTTTAGGGCAGCGTTGTTGATTTTGTTTACCTGGTTTGGATGCGTCTGCTTTTTTAATAAGCAGAGAAAGGACAGGATGCTGGGCTTACCTCTCGCCCACCTCACCGGTTTTCACTTTCCTAACCTTTTCTTTGGTTCTCTCATTCCGTTTATCTCCTGTCTCCTCCTCGCAAGGTCCATGCCGGGCTTGGCTGCTGATCGGCTGTAAACCCGCACACACGGAGCCAGCACTACACCTGCTGTGCCTCTGCGGTTAATTTTGTTTCTTTACACTCAGCGCACAAGCGGACCTCAAGTCAGGGCCATCATCATGGCTGGAGCGGCTGAGGTTCTGAAGGGCCCAGACAGCCCTGTGAAGCTCTCCCCCAGTGAAGGCCTAGGAACCTTCTAGTCAAACTTCACTCCTCCCTCAAGGGTTGGCTCACTTGCTAGCGCTCATCAACACCATCTTGCAGGAATACAGAGTGAGCCCCATGAGTCATTCACGGTTTTCATTTTTTAAATTAAAAATCTCTTACATCTGCTCTCTTAGTCTCTTTTAAGCCAGGCCTCACTTTATAAGGCCCTGAGATTTTTTTTTAACTTAATGGATTTTATTTCAATTATAGGTATACATAAATCATCGCAAGTCAATTTGATAGATTTTGTATCCCAAACGCACAGTGCATTCCCCCACCCCCCAGATTGTCTTATTTGAAAAACCAAGGTTTTCCAAAGTCCATGAGTCATTGTCTGTTCTGCAAAGAAGTTCATTGTGTCCTTTTCTTAGTTTCCACATGTAAGCGGTAGCATTGGGTGTTGCTGTCTAATTGTCTGACTAGTTTCACTTTGCATGATAATTTCTAGGTCCATCCATGTTGCTATAAACGTTGTTATTTCGCTCCTTTTAATGGCTGAGTAATATTCCATTGTGTGTATGTACCATATCATCCCTATCTACTCCTCTGTCGATGGGCATTTAGGTTGTTTCCATGACCTGGCTATCGCATAGAGTGCTGCAATGAACACTGGAGTACATGTGTCTTTTCGAGTCATGGTTTGCTCTGGATAGATGCCCAGGAGTGGGATTGCTGGATCAAATGGTAATTCTATTCTGAGTTTTCTGAGGTATCTCCATACCGTTTTCCACAGTGGTTGCACCAATTTGCATTCCCACCAGCAGTGTAATAGGGATCCTTTTTCTCAACACCCTCTCCAGCACTTATTGTTTGTACACTTTTTGATGATGGCCATTCTGGCTGGTGTAAGGTGGTACCTCACAGAGGTTTTGATTTACATTGCTCTAATGAGGAGCGATGTTGAACATCTTTTCATGTGCTTATTTGCCATCTGCATGTCTTCTTTGGAGAATTGTCTGCCTAGATCCTCTGTCCATTTTTTGATGGGGTTGTTTGTTTCTTTGGTATTGAGCTGTAGAAGGTGTTTGTAAATTGTGGAGATGAATCCCTTGTCAGTTGATTCATTTGCAAATATTTTCTCCCATTCTGTGGGTTGTCTTTTCGTTTTGTTTAGGGTTTCCTTTGCTGTGCAGAAACTTTGAAGTTTAATGAAGTCCCATTTGTTTATTTCTCTTTTTATTGTCCTTACTCTGACACATGGATCTGAGAAGATGTTGCTTCATTTATGTCAGAGAGTGTTTAAGGCCCTGAGATGTTAACCTATATTAGATCACGTGGCTGCTGTAGCATGAACTGGGAGTGGAGGATTGGGGTTGAAATGGAGAGGAAACTGCCAATGGATGTATCTGTCTTATAGACAAACCATAATCCCCATGGGTGTAAACTGAGGACCTTTGTGTCTTTCTTCCTATTTCCTTTGCAGTGATTTAGGAAGTCTTGTGTGTGTGTGTGTGTGTGTGTGTGTGTGTGTGTGCGCGCGCGCGCGCATGTGTGCATGCACGTGCGTGCATGCACACGCGTGTATTCAATCAGAATTGATTGACCTGTTTGTAGATCGATGGACACCTCGCTTTCCCTCATTTCTTCTTTTTTGTATCAACTAATCCACCAGAATTAGGAGTTAAAGAAGCTGAAATGTAAACCTCAGGGGAGGCCAGTTTGAGATACACACCAAGGTTATAAAAACACAGTTCTTAAATATTGGTCTATGTCAGAATCACCTGGGCAGCTTGTTACAAATTCATATTTATGGGCCCTATGCCAGATCCGGAGGGTCTGGGAGGAGACTCTGGAATTCACATTTTAATAAGCACTTTTATTTTTTTTCTTATTCTTTCATAAGAATAAGGTGATTCTGATGCAGGTGATCCTAGACTACATTTGGAGAATCACTGTCAGCGAATTGCTGGGAAGGATCCTAGTACTGTCCAACCCCCACATTCTTGATTTACAAATGAGATTAAGGAAGCTCATAGAAGTGACGTGACTGGTCTAGGTTAGCTGGTGAGTTAGGGCAGAACATGGCCAAAGCCAGTGCCAGCCTTGAGCCTTTCCCACCATGTATAGGGAAGCAGACCAATCAGAAGTGAGCTTGCTTTGGAACAGGTTGGATTGAAATGAGACCCAAGAAAGAACTTCCTGACAGCTAGGCATATTGAGGAAACTGGTAGCATCTCCTTTCCCAGGGGGCCTCAATTCAGGAGGGCTCTTGAGGCGCACGGCAGAGACAAAGAGAAAGGAAGGAAACACCTGGTGATTTTGCATGAAAGGGAGCAGAGACCCTTCTTTAACGTCTGCTGTGATACCTGGATTTTAACCTTGACAGCAACATAAGTGGTCAATGGTCCAGGAGGCAGTCCTGCCTCTGACAAGGACAAGCTTTGTGAGGTCAGGCCAGTTGCTGAATTTCTTAGCCTTCACTTCCTCACTACGAGCTAAACGAGGTTGCATTAGACTGCCTTTGATTTCCATGGCGCCATCATTTTTATCTGTCATTGGAACTCTCCTCTCCAAAGGGTCTTAGACAGCACAGGAACTCTGTGAAGCTTTTCTTTCTTTTTCTTTTTTTTTTTTTTTTTGCTTTTGCTTTTTAGGGCAGCACCTGCAGCATATGGAAGTTCCCAGGCCAGGGGTCGAATTGGAGCTACAGCTCCCGGCCTACGCCACAGCAATGTGGGATCCAAGCCGCATCTGCAACCTACACCACAGCTCACGGCAACGATGGATCCTTTACCCACTGAGTAAGGCCAGGGATCAAACGCACATCCTCCTGGATCCTAGTGGGTTCGTTAGCCGCTGAGCCACGAAGGGAACTCCCTGTGAAGCTTTCTTGACTGAACAAGTTAATCGGTTGAGTAAGAAACTACTCGGTGGGAGTTCTTGCTGCAGTGCGCTGCTGATCCAAGTCGTCTCTGTGGTGTTGCCGGTTCCCTCCCTGGTGCAGCTCAGTGGGTTAAGGACCCTGTGTAGGCCACAGATGTGGCTCAAATTTGACCCCTGGCCTGGGAACCTCCATAAGCCACGGGTGTGGCTGAAAAAGGGGGAAAACAACCCCCAAAACAAACAAACATTAAAAAAAAAAACTGCATTGAGCATCCAGAAGCTTTGTCTGCCAGTTCTCCCTTACTTGGGGGATTGCGAATCTACGTCTGAACAGTCTTCAGTGATCCCCACTTTTCTACAGATTTAAAGGGGTCGAACCTCAAATGAACATGAGTTCAGCTCCATTGTCCATGTCCCTTGCTGAGTCGTCATTCAGATCTGGACTACGCCATGGCCCCTTAGGGTCACACCCCAAGCGGAGAAGCCAGGCCAGAGAAACATGTCCCCATTAGTGCCTGGTCACCGGTCACTGTGCCCCGTCTCTTGTGGCCACCATCTCGCTTATGATCCCTGTCTCTCTCTTCCTTTCAGAAAGCGGATCTGGCCGTAGCAGGCCTCACCATCACGGCTGAACGGGAGAAGGTGATTGACTTCTCAAAGCCATTCATGACTCTGGGAATTAGCATTCTTTACCGAGTTCACATGGTAAGAGATTTATTTTATAAGCATTTACGGCATTAAAGTTATTTGCATGCAAACACTGAGCTATATGGTAATAATGAATGACTCACAGAAATATTTAGATTTCAAGACTGTAATGCAAATGTGCTGGGCTATTTTTTCCCCCACCGGCTGCAACGACTTGCAAACAGGAGGAGTGGAAAAGTCACACTTGTGGGCTTTCCAGTAAAAACTGCTACTGCCGCGCTGAATAGGAAGAGGCCGAGAATGGCCGTTCAAGCCTTGACTTGGAGTGTGCTGGCGATCAGCCCTGTGGGTCACTCTGCTTCCTTCGGGGGGTGGGTCCCCAGCCCCCCAGCCCAGATAAGTCGGCCCAACATTCTCACGGCCTTCAGTACCTTTCAAGTCCGCCTCTGTTCACCCTGAGCATTGCACCTGGCGAGACCACGCGGGCTTCCTTTCTCGATTATCTGTACCAGGGATATAGAGTAGATGATGTCAGGTCACTTGTATCTGGCCGGTCCCCTCTTCTGCGTATCTTACCAGAAAAGACTTCTCTGGTTACGTTGGCTGGAGTGAGCAGGGTGAGTGTGAGTTTGTGAAAGCTTACCCTGGGGCGGCAGAGGATGGATGTGACGTCAGCGTAGAGTGGCTGGTGGGGGGAGCGTCCGGGGGTAACCCTGCTGTGCCCCATCCAAAGAGGCTCTCAGTGCCCCACTCTTAGATGGATTTTCCCAACACTTTAGTGACCGTAGGCATCCAAGGTCATGCCAACACGGTGTATTCTAGCACCTGGCACCACAAGGCTACCCAGCAGGGGAGGAGCCGAGAATTCACCCCACATGCCTGCTGAAGAAGTGACCTTCCAGCTTCTGACCCCATCCCTGCCCTGATTCTCAGCCCTGGAGAAAGGCGATGATCTGTATTTGCAGCCCCAGCCTGGCAGCTGCTAGGGCATCAGGAACTGGACCTGTTTCTCCGGAGGAAGTTCCCCTTGTCCGGGAGCTCACTCGGGCAGCTCAGAAGAGCCCTGTCCCGGGCTGGGCCTCAGTGTCCGTCATGATCACTTCCTGGCTTGGAAGAAGGGACAGCATCTAAATCCCCAGGTCTCCAGGCTAAGACACAAAGAAATGGGAGGATTTTGTCACAGGCAATGCTGTGACTGACGTGTCTGTCTTATGAATTAAGGGGGGGGGGGGGTTGATCCCTCCTCCTCTCTTTTCCACGATGATGAAAACTCTCATTCACTGAGCACCTCGTACATGCTAGATGCTCTTTCAGGCCCCCGTGATGCGGGGCTGTTGCTAAGGGTTGAATCGTGTCCCCTCGAAAGCTGTGTTGAAGTGCTAACCCCCAAGACCTGTGAATGTGACCTTATTTGGAAAAAGGGCCTTTGCAGATAGAATCAAGTTAAGATGAGGTCCTGTTGGAAGTGGGCAGGGGGGCGGTGCTAATCTAATGACAGGTGTCTATAACAAATGGGAAATTTGGGGACTCCTGCTGGGGTGCATCGGGTTAAGGATCTGGCATTGTCTATGCAATGGCGCGGGGTTTGATCCCTGGCCCAGCACAGTGGCTTAAGGATTCAGTGTTGCCATAGCTATCGTGTAGTTTGCATCTATGGCTGGGATTTGATCCCTGGTCCAGGACCTTCCATATGATAAAGAAAAAGAAAAACTGGGACTTGTGGGGAAGACCCCGTGAATTTGGAGGCAGACTGGAGTGGGGCATCTGAGAGCCACAAAAGGCCGTAGATCACCAGCAACCATCAGACGCTAGAAGGGACAAGTAAGGACCTCGCTTAAAGCCTTCAGAGAAAGCAGGGCCCTGCTGACAGCTTGATTTTGAACTTCCGGCCTCCAGAACTGTGAAACAACACATTTCTGTTGTGCTAAGACCCCAGCTGGTTGTACTTAGTTAAGGCAGCCTTGGCAATTCGATAGCGTGTTGTTCTTATTTTAGAAATGAGGAAACAGCGGCAGTCAGCTCTAGAAACCTGGACAAGGCCACACACCATTTAATGCGAAAGCAGGGTTCAAACACGGGAATGGTGCGATGCGAGCCCATGCGCTTTCTGTGACACCAGGCTGACACCCTTGTCGCAGGACCTTTGCACAGCTTGTCCTAGAAGTGAGGCTCTCTGTGCCCCTGGTCTCGGTTGAGTCTCCAGGCTGTTCTCTGAGGAGAGGAGGATGAAGGTATCATCCCCATCCTGCCGGTAAGGAGACCAAGGTCCCAGCTGGAGCTGACACAGTGCTGGGCCTGGATCCCAGCCTCCTGACTCTCAGGGCTATGTCCTTGTCGTCATTACATCTGTCAGCACCCCTGAGACACTTTACCAGCCAGCGCCGTTTCTTGCGCCCCCCCCCACGCCCCTCCCACAATGAAGCCCTGAGGGAGGGTTCAAAAGAAATGGAGACACACAGCCTTTCTCCAAACAATACTGCTGTGGCCAGGCCAGGTGGCTAGGCTCTGCCTTGATTTCTTTATTTTTTTTTTAATACTTTTTTCCCTTTTTTTAAAAAAATGAAAGTATAGTTGACTTACAATGTTGTGTCAATTTCTGCTGTACAGCAAAGTGACACAGTCATATATACATATGCATACGTATATACATATTCTTTTTCTTATATCACCCCCCATCATGTTCTATCCCAAGAGACTGGACGTAGTTCCCGTGCTGTACAGAAGGGCCTCATTGCTCATCCATTCCAACTGGACTAGTTTGCTTCTACTCATGTCAGACTCCCCATCCATCCCTCCTCCCTGCTCCTTGGCAACCAGAGGTGTGTTCTCCATGTCTGTGTTTCTGTCCTGTAAATAGGTTCGGTTGTGCCATATTATAGATTCCAGATATAAGTGATATCATATGGTATTTATCTTTCTCTTTCTGATTTACTTCACTTAGTATGAGACTCTCTAGTTGCATGGCCTTGATTTCTTTTTTTTTTTTTTTCTTTGTCTTCTTCGGGCCACACCTGCGATATATGGAGGTTCCCAGGCTAGGGGTCAAATCAGAGCTGTAGCTGCCAGCCTACGCCACAGTCACAGCAATGCCAGATCTGAGCCGCATCTGCAACTTACACCACAGCTCGCGGCAACATCGGATCCTTAACCCACTGAGCAAGGCCAGGGATCGAACCTGAGTCAATGCTAGTCGGGTTCATTACCGCTGAGCCACAACAGGAACTCCCTTGATCTCTTGATTAAGGCCAAGGAAGCCAGACCCCTGCCCATGACCCAGTGGGCCAAGAGGAGCCACATGGGCAAAGACATGTCCTGCCAAGTGTTTCCACTGCCTGGGAACATCTGCAGCTAGGCTACCCCCACCGCCAGGACACACTGTCCTGAGCATCAGCGCTGGCCTTTTCCAGTCCTCTGGACACCCTTTACTGGACCGTTGGCCCAGTGTTTTCTACCACCTGCAAACTGTTAGTTCCCCTGCTTCAGTTCTGGGATGGGAGGTTTTATGGGTCAGCTTGGCTAGGCTGTCGAGCCCAGATGTCGGTCACCCCAAGTCTAGATGTCGCTGTGAGGGTAGAAGGGATTAACGTCTACGATCAGCTGACATTAAGGAAAAGAGATGGCCCTTGATGGTGTGAGGGGGCCTCGACCAATCAGGCAAAGGCCTTAAGAGAAGAAACAGATTTCCCAAAGCGAAAGGAATTCCGCATCAAGACTAATGAGTAGAAATCCCATCTGAGTTTCCAACCTGCCCTAGAGATTTGGGATCCTCCAGCTCCCACAGTCACATGAGCCAGTTCCTTGAAATCAGTCTCTTTACACACACACGCACGCACACACACGCACACACACACACACACATATGCACATACACACTACTGGTTCTGTCTAACTGGAGAACTTGAACCGTACATTTTCTCTCTCTGGTCAGCATCTCTCCCCTCTCCCAGGCTCCCTGCCACACAGCTGCCCAGATCTGATTTCTAATGGGGGGCCAAGCTGAGTCAAAATTGAGTCCTGGCATGAACAGCTCACACAAAGCAGAACTGACAGTTTATGCATTTATTCAACAGATATTTACTGAGTGCATTCCGCATGTGTGGCAGAATGCTTAGAAAGCACCAAAGGGTGGGCTGGGGAGAGAACGACCCAGCATTGACTAAACAGAGATGACCTGGTGAGAATAAGTCTGAGGTGAACTTTGCAGAATCTGAAACAAAAAAGGCCTCCTCTGCAGGAACAGCTAACACCAGAGGGTAGCCCCGCGGAATTCACCGAGAGCACTGAAATCCAAAACTACCTAGAGACGCTGTTTCTAATACAAGTGTAAACTTAATGAAATTGAAGTTATATCCTGGGTGTCCATTACTTTGTGAATTTTCTCTAGTTGACAGCTTTCTGTGAGTAAGTATATGATCCTTTTTATTCCATTTGTAATCTGCAATGACCTAGAATTTTTAATGACCTCCCTATGTCTGAGGCAACCTGAGTCATGAGTGATTGTCACCAAAAAGCCAGCGTCTGATGGTAATCAAACCTGCGTGCAGGAGTTCCTCTTGTGGCTCAGTGGGTTAATAATCCGACTAGTATCCATGAGATCATGGGTTCCATCCCTGGCCTCGCTCAGTGGGTTAAAGGATCCTGCGTTTTCAAGATCTGTGGTGTAGGTCACAGACATGGCTTAGATCCCACGTTGCTGTGGCTGTGGCGTAGGCCGGCGGTTGTAGCTCTGATTGGACCCCTAGCCTAGGAACTGACATGTGCAGTGGGTGTGGCCCTAAAAAGACCAAAAAACAGACAAACAAAAAAAGAAACCTGTGTGCAAAAGTGAAAATAATTCACCCAAAGAGTAAAGCCCTAGTTAGAAATTCTTGAGAATTTCCATCGTGGCTCAGTGGTTAACGAATCCGACTAGGAACCATGAGGTTGCAGGTTTGATCCCTGGACTCGCTCAGTGGGTTAAGGATCCAGAGTTGCCATGAGTTTACCTGTGGTTTAGGTCGCAGACATGGCTCGGACCCCAAGTTGCTGTGACTGTGACGTAGGCCGGCGGCTACAGGTCTCATTGGACCCCTAGCCTGGGAACCTCCATATGCCGCGGGTGCAGCCCTAAAAGGACAAAAGACAGAAAAAAAGATTCTTCAAAACCTTCCAAAATAACAAGTGGTGCAGGTGGGTCTCAAGTCTAAGGATAGCCAGAAAAAAATTAGTGAGTTTCCAGCAGGCTAAGATATTACCTAGAC
This sequence comes from Catagonus wagneri, assembly GCA_004024745.2. Taxonomy (NCBI): domain Eukaryota; kingdom Metazoa; phylum Chordata; class Mammalia; order Artiodactyla; family Tayassuidae; genus Catagonus; species Catagonus wagneri. The sequence continues at coordinate 2,031,051 of PVHT021183652.1, forward strand.
TCTTTGATGAAGAGGGGTCATCACGAGTTGACTATGGGACATTTCCCTTCCTCCGAACCTTGGGCCCCAATCTCTGTTTCTGCTCGAGCATCTCCAGGACCAAAATCAGAAGAATGTTTTGCTCTTTTGATCTCTACACTGTGTCACTCAGAGGCCGGCTGAGGAGGCTGGCTTTGGCATTTGTCATTGTTGACCCATCCTGCCTATTCAGACTCTCACTGTTCCTAGCTGCCAAGTCACCATTTTCTGCTGCTGTTCTTCTTGCCAAAGATGGATCATTGCCTTCTCCATCTTTTCTGTTCATTCCTCTCTCTGTGTTTGCTCCTTAAATGACCTTAGCCCTTTTCTCACACTCCCAAATCTCTGCCTGGATAACCCCACCTGTTCCCAAATCTGTAAATCTCACACTCCCAAATCTCTGCCTGGATAACCCGACCTGTTCCCAAAGCTGACTGCTCCCCTGAATTCCAGAAACATGTTTTAAACACATTACTGAGACATCCCACCTGGATATTTCACAGGCAGCTCAAAAGCAGTGTCACAAACTGCATGCAGTATACTTACTTCTCCCTCCTTTCCTTTGCCCGATCTCAAGGTAACGGCTACTCCATCTAGCCACCTGAGCGGTCCTTCGCTTCTCTCTCCTCAGTGTTCAGCGGGTCAGCTCACGTCCTAAATACTCCTCGTATATACTGTCTGTCCCCAGTTAATCTGCCTTGGTTCAGGCTCTCCCCACCTCTAACCTCAACTGCTACCGTTCTGGTGCCCTGTATTTTCTCTGAGGGCAGGTGTTTCTGATACATTACTGCATCCTCATCAAAGGGCCATGGTCACTATAAGCATTCACCAAGAAGCAATGGAGTAACAATCATGGACTATGGAATCAGATTGCCTGGGTTTATTCCCAGATCTGACACTCACTGGCCACAGTGCACATGTGTTTCCAGTTCTTCTTCTGTAAAAATGGGTTGTGCATCTATATATACTGTGTCAGATTCTTTTGAATTATAGGTTATTATAAGATATTAAATATATTTCTCTGTGCTGTAAGTAGGTCCCTGTTGTTTATCTGTTTTATATATAGTAGTGCATATCTATTAACCTCAGATTCCCAATTTATCCCTCTCCCCTAGTTATCGCCTTTAACAAATGTATGTGAATTTCTCCCCACTGCTGCCCACCCTTGATCCATCCTGCAGCCTGAGAGTTGTCTTCTTTTATTTATTTATCTATTTTTACAAATGTAATCATGTCAGCTCCCAACTTAAAATCATTCACTAGCTGCACATCACTTACAAGAAAAAGTCCGACCTTCTTAACATGGAGAATAAAGCCCATCTCTCCTGTTCCACTTCCACCCCTTTGCTGCAGGCACCTTCACCCAGTGCTGCTCACTCCTTTGCCCATCATGTCAGCCTTTTCCTGTCTCCTTATCTAGCTGGGTTCATGCTCATGTTCTTGCCCCTCGGCCACGTAACAAGCTCTTCCTTAGCCTTTAATACCCAGCTCAATTAGCATTTGTCAAATGTGACACCTCTACATGGAGCTGATTGCTTCATTTTCTAAGCAGCTGCCCTCTGCCTCTTACCTCTATTACAGCATTTATATGCTGTGTCATATTATTCCCTCCCTAAGTAGATTCTAATGGGAGATACATTGAGGAGAAGGTAACTGTCGTGTCAGACCATATTTTTTTTAATTGAAGTATAGTTGATTTACAATATTGTATTAGATTCTGATGTACAGCAAAGTGATTCAGATATCTATCTATCTATATACACAGAGAGACAATAGATAGATGATAGATAGATAGATAGATAGTAGAGGTATATTCTTTTTCATATTCTTTTCCACTGTGGGTTATTACAGATACTGAGCATAGTTCCCTGTGCCATAAGATCTTGTTGTTTATCCATTCTCTGTACAGTAGTTTGCACCTGCTAGTCGCCCAACCCAACCCTCCCCACCCCCCACCCCCTTGGAAGCCACAAGTCTGTTCTCTATGTTTATGAGTCTCTTTCTGTTTCATAGATAAGTTGTGTCAATATTTTAGATTCCACATATAAGTGATATCTTAGGATATTAGACCTTACTTTTTATGATATGATTTTTGGTGTGGAAAATGTTATCACCCTAAACATGCAGTATTCCCTTGCTAAGTATGGAAGGGAGAAAGAAAGGGCGGGAAGGACCTGTGACGCTGTGGGCGGTGAGCACCACCCCCCTTCACGGCTCATGGGGAGCAGCACTGAGCCCTAGCAACGTGGCTTCTGTCAGGGGCCCAGTATTTCAGGCAGCAAGATGAGTGGCCCAGACAGGTTTCTTCTTCCTTCTGGCTTTTACCCTGTTTATCTGGAGAACAAAAAGTGGGGGGAGGCAGATGTCTGGGGCAGCTCAGATCCACCTTCTTCTCAGGCCTGGGCGCGGCTGCCACCTGAACCCACTGCTCCCTCCCTCCCTGATGCCTGCATGTCCCACTTCCAACAAAGCTCCCACCCGAGAAGGCATCAGAAGCCCTGCCTGGGGCCAGATGAGCTTCCAGGCAGTGCAGAGAGGCTCCAGTCTTTAAATTTCCGGGTGTCCCCTGGTGCTCTAAAGGTGGGGGTCAAATGATAGACATCTGAAGTTCTGGACTATTGATTTCCTTGGCATATTAGCTCATTTCTTCTTATTGAGGAGTTCAGTACGTAGCATAGCAGTATAACCTGGGGCATTTCGCAGTCCGAGGTTTCATAGAATTGATGCACATTGCAGACCAGAATTTTAGAGAATCGATGCATACTGTGAGCTCCCAAATACCTGCGAACGGAAGGGAGGAGAGCATAGAAAAACAAAACCATTCATGTTTGACATCAGAATATATCCTGTAGTTTTCTTTCTCTCTCTCTGTCTTTTCTATTCTGCAGCAACAACGGTTTGCCTAGTGATGTTTTTCTCAGATTAATATTAAAGTAAGTTTTTATTCCTCAAGTGCACACTGGCTGTTGCAGCAAGGCCTCATCAGAATGTGCCAGAAACCAACCTGGGATTTGACATTTTGCACATATAGCTCCCAAATGGAGAATCAGTTTTTATTAGTTATTTATTATTGTTTTTTTTTTTTTTGTCTTTTGTCTTTTTTAGGGCTGCACCCACAGCATATGAAAGTCACCAGGCTAGGTGTCCAATCAGAGCTGTAGCTGCCAGCCTACACCACAGCCATAGCAACACAGGATCCAAGCCGCGTCTGCGACCTACACTGCAGCTCACGGCAACGCCGGATCCTTAACTGACTGAGCGAGGCCAGGGCTCAAACTCACAACCTCATGATTCCTAATCAGATTTGTTTCCACTGCTCCACGACGGGAACTCCAGATAATCAATTTTTAAAAATTCAGTGTTGATGTATTCAAGGAGTTTGGAGATCTGTCCAGGATATTTGTATGTTGACTCAACATCTGTCTTGTATCTCATTATGCACGGAGCATTTTCACATACAGTCTCTGGTTTAATGCGACAGTCCCGCGAGGCAGGTAGTAGGATTCTCATTTTACACAGAAGGATTCTGAGGCCAGTGGTGGTGGTTAGTGGTGCAGTGGTAAGAGGAAAAATAGTGCAATGGGGGAGGTGACAGGGAACCCAGGTTTTCAATCCCCCGAGTCCGTACATTAGCTCTGTTGGTGGTAGGTGTGTTTCTCTGTGTCAGGGTCATCTTTTAGGTGATTGTTCCATATCCTCTTTTCCTTTTTTTTAGGGCCTCACCTGTGGCATAAAGAAGGTCTCAGGCTAGGGGTCAAGTCAGAGCTACAGCTGCCAGCCACAGCCACAGCCACAGCCACAGCCACAAGGGATCCGAACCGTGTCTGCTCACGGCAGTGCTGGATCCTTGACCTGCTGAGTGAGGCCAGGGATCGAACCTGCATCCTTGTGGATAATAGCCAGGTTCATTTCCACTGTGCCGCAGCAGGAACTCCTCCAGACCCTTTCTACTCGTGTTTACTGTCTGTGATCCCACAAAGTGTCCTAAGCCACCAGAGCACCTAAGGCTCCCTTGAAAATGCAAGTTTACTGTTTTTCCCTTATGATGTCTCGCTCTCCCTTTGATGAACACATATGAAAGTTTCATACTTCGTTCTTTTTCTCTTCTTAACTCTTGGCTAGAGTCTCTCTCTAAAGAAAAGTTAAAAAAAAAAAGGCAGACAGTGATTAAAAAGTGAGCAAGAAGTAAATGTCAACATTAAGTTAATGCCTGATTTTTTTTGCTGGATGTATTACTTATTTTTCAAGAAGGTCTGTTTCGTCTCGGAAAGACTGTCTTGGAAAAATGGAGAACGAAGCTAAGTAAACCAGTGAATCATTTCTAATACTGCTTAATACTCTGTTATAAGAAAACAGAAAATGAATAGAGTGCTATTCCTTAAAGCTAAGTAACATGATAGCCCATATAATGGAAATATACTTCCCTGAATGTATAATCATGTTAATATTGGTTATTTATTGAGAGCTTCTCTTTCAAGATGCTCAAGGATTTTATCAGCGCTAATTTAGCAATTCTCACATTCCCCCTTCATGCTGATGGCAGTGTCCCATTTTTTGGAAGAAGAAAACAGCAGCACTCTGTAGCAGAATGGCTCACCCAGAATCACTCCACAAGTCAAGGTCAGGGCCAGGTTTAGAACTTAAACTCTTCTGGTGCCAGATTTCCAATCAGCAGAGTGAAAATAGATAGGCTGGCATCTGGGTTACACAGGCAACAAACCCATCTGGGTGTTTTATGTAAAGAGGAATTAATTTGCACAGTTCTTTTTCCCTCTTGGAGTCAGAGGTGGAAAGTGCATGCTAAACCGAAATACCAGCCAGCCAGTCCGCTGCAGACATGCCGGGCGAGGCTCTCTGTGGGTTCCCGGGGTAAGACAAGAAGAAATCACCTCCTTCCGCTTCTTTCAAAAGGAGCCAGGGGGACTGTGGCTCTCTTATCCCTTTCTTCAGCACTGAAGAGTGCTTTTTGACCGTCAGTGGCAATTGGGAGTGGACAGAAACCTCTCTAGGGGCTGCCGTTTAGGTCTAGAGACTGGCAAAGATGAAGCTTTGTCATGGGCTCTGCTGGAGACGGAGCTGGTTCAGGGGAGGGAGAGAGCTGACGCCACTAGTGTGTGTAGGGAAGTGGTGATGGGGGCACAGAGCCCTTACGCAGTCACGGGAGAGCCCGCCACACATCTGACCCACTCTGCCGGTGACTTCTTTGGGAAGGCCGAGGTGGAACTGAGTGCCAAAGGTTGCAGTCACCGGCTTCCGAGAGCCATCCGTCCAGAAGAGAGCCTGGTGTCACCCTCATGGCCTCCCTGCCCAGCAGAACCCTCGTGATTCATGTGTTGTAACCCATAGAAACTCTGGGAGTTAAGGAACGTGACTGCAGACAGATGGCATTCTCCCCGCCCCTGCCCCCAAGCAGCTTCAGCATGTGCTACGATAGGACAGAAAGTAGTAGTTCTCATCCATCGAGGGAGAATCGGCATAAAAGCAACTTCCCTCTTTTGCCGCGTTCCACCTCCCCGCACGCACGGCTGCCACGGGACAGAGGGGGAGCAAACGCTTGTATTGCTCTTACCGTGTGTTAAAGCAACCCGTGAGGTAGGTTTATGCTTACCCACATGTTACAAAAGAGGAAACGGAGGCCCAGAGAAGTTACGTGACTGTCCCAGAGTCACATAATTGTAAGTGGTACAGCCAGGATTCATTCCTGGGTGGGCTGACTCCAGAGTCTGTTTTAATTCACAACGTGCCATGCATTACTTGGCTCTGGTGTCCTTATGCATTTGGCTCCAGACTCTGGGAAAGCAATTACTTTCTTACTAGAATGTCATTTCTTCCAGTACATATAGAATGAGGTATCAGTGAGTTAACAGATATTTTTTCAGGATAAGGGGAATTTTCAGCAGGCAACAGGAGAGTAAGGGGAATTTTCAACAGAAGATTAATGCCGCTTCATAGCTCCGTGGACAGCTCCACTGCTAACAATCAGAGGGCCTCACCATGCGGGGATTATGTCATTTGGTGACCAGCCCCGTCTCTCTCACCATCAAAGAGCAGCATTGATGCTGGCTCTGATGTGGTCAGTCTTAAGCACAGTCCGGAAGTCAAGGAGCGAGTTTTAATTAGGGTGTCCTCTAATTTTCAACCCCATCTGCATGGCTTGGCCTATCCTAGACATTTGGGGCATAGACTGTATGTAACCAGTCATCTACCTTCAAAGTGGTTGTATTCTCCAGAATCCACTGGCCAAATTTGTAGCTAACAGAGATATGTGTAAATCAATACAGATGCCTGTAAATACAACAGCTTCCAAGAAATGATGGGTATAGATAAAGAATGTTTCAGAGTACTTCAAGAGGGTGGGCTAGAGTAGGCTGGGATTCCACGGGCATTGGGGAGAAGGCGTGGGATTAATTAGGGAGTTTACTGGAGCCAGTTGCAAAGATAAAAAGGAAGAGTGAAGATGCGACACAGCTGCCATTTGAAGAAAGAGGATGTGGCATCCCCGTGGCCTGGCTGGACAAATGAGCACCAGAGAAACAGAAGCCATCACCAATGATTTGTGCAAAACCCTTACCCTCCCTGGGTCCCAGTCCTTCCATCTGTCAATATGGAGAACAGGGTGCTGAAATCGAGAGGATGTAATGAAGCATTTTGAGTTCTTCAGAAGAAAAGTGTCACCATCATATATCCTTTGGATTAAGAAAAAAATCTATTAAATGGAAGCAATGCCTGGGGCATAGGACACCAGATTTGCACCAAGCACCAGTAACTCAAATGTCTTCAGGGAAGGAAGCAATCTAAAGGATCCACATAGAAAAAATGGTAGGCGTTCAGAGATTTGCAAGCAGCATACTTCTCTTTGGCATCAGAAAAGCAGCTTGGGCTCAGCTCAAGCTTAGGCTGTGTGAGCCCAGATCCGAATCTCGAATGACTGCCCATTCCTTGCTCTTCTGGTTGGCGTCAGTCAATCACAAGTGGAATCAGATGTTGCCTTGCCAACGTGACTGATACGTTTCCGATGGAGCTCTGTTTATGTCTTGATCCTTGTTTGTGTGATGTTCTATGTTTTATAACTTGAGTCTCCAGGAATTTTTTTCCCATGGCTGTGCATCATTTCTTATCACCCGTAACCAAATATGGCAGCTTTAAATAGTGCTGTCATTTTCCTCAATTTCACTCGTTGTGATATAATCAGGTATAGATTTCCGGCACTGAGCATCTAATGGGGTTTCAGATCCAGAAAGTAACAATAAAAGATTTTCTTCCCTCCTGGATATCTCTCAATTAAGAGACACAGAAGGAAATAGTCGTGAGTGACGGGCCTAGAAATCATGTGTCTGCCAGGGAAGCGCTGGGGTGTAGAAGGACCCCAGGCTGGAGTTCCCGTCGTGGCTCAGTGGTTAACGAATCCAACTAAGAGCGATTAGGTTGCCGGTTCGATCCCTGGCCTTGCTCAGTGGGTTAAGGATCCGGCGTTGCCGTGAGCTGTGGTGTAGGTTGCAGATGCGGCTCGGATCCTGTGTTGCTGTGACTGTGGTGAAGCTCGGCAGCTACAGCTCCTGTTAGACCCCTAGCCTGGGAACCTCCATATGCCGCGGGTGCGGCTCTACATAAAGGCAAAAAGACCAAAAAAATAAAAATAAAAAAGGACCCCAGGAGCGAACCAGGCTAGTGGTTTCTGCTGCAGCAGATGTGTGGGCATGGGGAGCTCGCCCATCTTGGTCTGGACTCACTCTGGGGTCTTCCTCTTTCTGTCCCTGGCTCTCAGGGTGCTGACGGATGGATGCAGTGATGACTGACTAGGGACGCTGATTGTGCTGCTGTTGAGTCCTTCTTCCCGTTAGAGAACTTACATAGTGATAGGACCAGAGATCCTCAAATGGTCTTCCTCCCATTTCTCTCCTGTTCCCTTGGTTACTGGGCTTTGTCTCTCAAGTTGTTTTATTTTCCCAATAAATCACCTGAGTGTTCTGCGCGGCTCAAGCGTGAATGCACCTGAGGCAGGGAACTTGCAATTGGTATCGAAGGGCGGTTCCCTGGTCTGAGCCATATTGGGAGAGAAAACCAGTTTCAGAGAGACCACCCGAGAGGTCGCTGTCACTCTGATGAAGGCTGAAAGGCCAAAGGATAGAGGCCCCATGGGCAGAGGGTGAGCTGTGACTTCTTCACTCTGCACTCTCCAGACTGTGTCCCAAACAGGAGTGTAAAACTGTACCCCTAAGTGCTTCGGGTATTTGCCTACTGGCTCTCCAAGAAGGGATGAACTATCCACCAGAAGAGAAGTTGAAAGTCAACTGCAACTGGGGCTGTGCAAATACAGTGGGACCCTGTAGCATCTCCCCACTGCCGTGGATGCTACAGAGGGAGCAGCAGCTGTAACCTGGAGTTCCTCAGCGTGGTCTCCATAGTCTGGCTGCCTTTGCACAACAAAAGCCCAGCAAGTTGGTTGAGATCAGCGCAGTACTGGCGTAGGTGGTCCCTTTGTGTTTCCAGGGACCCCAGTGTAAGAATGGCACACCTTGATATTGACAGGAGGTTGTGCTGTGACTCATATATTCTTGAGCTTGAAAGTTTACCTGTTTCTAGAACCCCTGAGCTTCATGCTGATTTTCTGCCCTATCCATGGACTTCCTAGATTCCCAGAATCTTAATATCATATCATTTTCTATGCAGAATGGTTCTTAAGGGAGCATCTAGTCCAGTGGTTTCATAGTAAATGAAAGAAGCAAGCGTGGTGCGAGACCAAGGCAGCAGTGGGGAGTTGGAGAGAGGGACCCTATCTTGAGTGGCAGGCACCACTCAGCTCCAGCTGGTTGAAAATGAGGCCCAGCGTTGCCAGATCGCCCCCCTATTTTGAAGCCAGAAATCTGGATTTTTATGTAAAATCCCCCAATCTTTTAATGCTGGCAACTAATCAAAATGGGTGAGCACTGCAGGTGAACAGACAAGTTGTCTGTGGGCACTTGGCCATAGGTGTCCAGGGTATCACCTTTGATCTAGTCCAGCTGCACTGAAGGCTGGAGTGGGGTGTGCACCTGCCAAGACCACACAGCAAAAGCCCAGGAGGGACGACTTTCCTGCAGAAATGCCGGGGAGCTTGGCCCCCAGCTTTCCATTCCAGGCTCCATCGTTTGGCTCCCGTGACTGCAGACAAGCATGTCCCTGGGCTGGGGACACACGTGTTTTCCCACAGCATCTTGGTATGAGCCCTAGGCTTTGTGTCAGCAAGCTTGCATTTGAGCCCCAGTTCTTCCCCGATGAGCCATATAACCTTGAGCACATCTCTCAACTGCCCTGGGCTTTGATTTCTGCTTTAGGATAGCGAAAATAAGAATCTGGGCCTCCCAGCACCAGTTGAAGGTTAACTTGAGAAGGTCTCCCTGTGCCTGAGATCACCCTGCAAACAAAAAACCAAGGATGCCTCTCTTATTAGCATCCGCACGAGAAAGATGTGAGGGTCAGAGAGGGTCTAGGGTCCTGTCCAGCACCGAAGGCGTCAGCGCGCTCCAGGGCGCTTCAGAGCCCGTCTGTGCTGCCCGGAGAGCACGGGGGCACTGAGGGCTGCTCTGCTTGCCCAGCACAGAGCTTCCCGGTCCTAGGAAGCGACGAGGCCCCGGGCTGTTCTTTCGTTTCCTCTACTGAGATCGCGGCGGCTGGGGAGGTGTTTCGCCGCATCCCCCCTCTACACCTTCCGCCCCTGAGTCATTTAAACCGATCGCCCATAGCCCAGGGCTGCGCAGTCTGGGGCCAGAGCCAGCTTCCCATCCCCTCTGCCCTGCCTGCCCAAGGGCCACGGTCACTGTGAACAGTGAATCTTGTTTTTATCTCCATTTTCAGGGACGCAGACCCGGCTATTTCTCCTTCCTGGACCCATTTTCTCCGGGCGTCTGGCTCTTCATGCTGCTAGCCTATCTGGCCGTCAGCTGCGTCCTCTTCCTGGTGGCTCGGTACTCTCCCCGCTCCTTCCCCGTCCTCGCGCCGCCACCTCGCGTCCACTCTGGGAACTGCACCGAAGGGGGTGGGGAGCGGGACTGGGGCGGGCTGAGAAGACCTCGGTGCCAAAGAAACCAGAGGCGTGGGCGAGGGATTCAGGACCCGAACCGCTCTGCCCAGCTGTCGACCGGCCCCGCCCATCCATCCATCTACATGCACGTCCCCTAAGAGGCACAGTGCAGACAGGCCAGCTTGTCCGATTTTGCTTCAGCATGCCTGCCTCTCATCCTCCCCTCCCGCGGTCTCCAGCCCCCTGCTTGTGCGGGAGTGTTGGGAGAGAGAGGAGAGGAGGAAGGTGGCAATGCTCACTCTGATTAAGTGCTGTGCCTTTGGCTGTCCTGGCATCTGCCCTTGCCAGGATCTGCCACAAAGTGCTGAGTGACAAGAAACAGAGCCTGCAAGCCCAGAGTGGGGGACCAGAGGCCTGGGTGGCACAGGTGAGGGGGAAGGCCTCCTCCGCAGAGGGCCTGGCCCTTCCCCAGCCGCGATCTAAAACACAGCTGCCTTGTTGAATGGGAACTGCGGAGGGTGCTGGGCGGTGGGAGGGCAGGATGGAGAGACGGGCTGGCAAGTGGTGCTGAGTTGAGACAAACGGTCCAGATCAAGGGGCGGGGAGAACAAGCGCCCCCCCTACCCCCTCCCTGGAAACCAGAGATTGTTTCTGAACTGGAGGCACATCCCAAGCCAAGGCCTGACCCCCCAGGGTACACAAAGCGGGTTGTTTCTCTCTGGGGCTAAGGTGGGCCAGCCTGACCAACTTACTGTCCGGAAGCAGAATGATCTCTTGGGGCTCAAGGTCACTGGCTCAGATCCCTGCGTCCTGCTCAGAGCTCAGCCTAGTCTCCTAGAGGAGCAGAGAACAGCTCAGAGCGAGCTTTTAGAGGGCTGACGGTGGCTCTGTTCCAGCCGCCCCCTCAGCGCTGTCCTTTGCCTTAGGCTCCTGGAGTAATGTTCCACGTCTGCGGGGTGGGGCCTTCCGCAAGAGCATGTCAGCTCCGTGCTCGAGGGGAGCAGATGGAGCCCCAAGGAACTGCGGGGTGCCTAACCCCAGGCAGTTCCCAGCCTGCCCAAGAGGCGTGGGCTCACCCAGTCCTTGCCTCTTCAGGAGAAATCAAAGCCAAGTCCAGGAAGTCATCCCCAGCCCGTGAGATCCGGCCGGCCAGAGGAAGGCCTGGCCTGAAACCTGGTCCTCCTCAAAGGCTGCTGTGTGTGCGGCTCTGGTGCCACCTTCCCCGCTTGGGCCTGCCGGCATTGCCACCAACGAGCATCTGTTGTCAGTGACGACTGGCCAGGTGTGCGGGAGCTGGCACGCTGTCTGGCATGTCCCCTCTCCACTTCACTGCACTTCCTGTGGCTGCTCAGAGGAAGCTGCGCGCCTGGGTCCTGGCGCCGCTGCTCTGAAATTCACTCCTGCCCATTTGATTGGACCTCTGTGTACAGCAGGTCACACACAGTTCAAGGTGACCTCGAGGGCCTATAGATGGACTTAGGGCTTAGTTAATCAGATAAACACACACACACACACACACACACACACACAGCCCCTCCCAGAATCCAGAATTAATAAAAAGTAACCAAAAATTTTTACTAAAGTTCTGATCATTCATCATATATATGTGTGTATATGTATAAATAAAATACATATATAAAATATATATATGAATACACACATATAAATAAAATATATGTATGTAGAAATAACGTATCCTACATGTTATATATGGAGGATATATTATTTCTGTATACACATATATGGAAAGAAGCACATATATATAATTAAAATATCCTATACATAAATATGCACATATTTATAAATAAAATATCCTATATATATTTATATGAGGCTCCTGGAAGATACAGTGAGAAGAGGCTGGGCGGCCAGAGCTCTGGCCCCAGCCTGTCCTCACTCAGACCGTCTTCTCTTTTATCTCTTATATATTGTATTTCTGTGTAAGATTTTACAGGGGAAAAACATGTTTGAAAACCACCGATGGAAGGCGGTTGTTCCCAATTCAGTTGATATCCCCAGTCACATGGGGAGCTTTTAAAAACTTGAATTTCTAAGTCCAGATGTCTCAGAATCTCCAAGGATGAGGCCTGGGAATCTGTATTTTTGAAGCTCACTTCCAGTGGCTGGTGGGCTTGGGAACCACTGAGGTGAAGCACCACGGCTGCAAGCCCGCTCCATAAGCCGGGGAGGGGGTGGCGCCTCTCAGGACAGGGCCAGTGGTGGCACCTCGGCTTTGTATTTGGGAACGAGTGGCCGCGGTGGACATGTGGGCTGGGGCCGCAGCACGGCACGCGCACACCAGGCTGAGCGAAGGGATGGGAGGGCCCGGGATGATGACTAACGCCCTGCGACCACACAGCGCCTGCCCTGCTCAGCACGTGCCCGGATGTATCCTCGCATCAGAGCTGGAAGGCTCGGCGTGGGAGACAGGCTGCCAGAGGAGGTGGCAGGAAGAAAGGGCATTCTAGACATCATTGTGAGGCTGTGAGGGAGACCCATGCTTCTCAGCCCTGTGTGCCCATCACTGCTCACCTGGGGAGCCCTAAAAATGCTGATGCTTGGCCCCCACCTGGATAAATTAAATCAGCACCTCGGGGCGTGGAATCCGGGTGTTGGCTTTCTTTTAAAAGCTCCCAGGTGAGTCTGGAACACAGACAGGGCTGAGAATCAGGGCTGAGGGACCATCTAGGCCAGTGGCTGTCAAAGTGTGGTCCCTGGGCCACTGGCATCCATATACCTAGAAACTCGCAGGTTCTTAGGTCTTACCCACGCATACTGGATCAGACGCTTTGGGGTGGGGCTCAGCAGGCTGTGTTTTCACGGCGGATTCTGAGGTCGGTGAAAGTGCTCTAGGCTAAGGGTTTGCAAACCATAGCTCCGTGGGGCCCTGGGTCTCTGATCACTTTGGGGAATTAGAGGAAGCCAAACAAGCAATGCCCAGACGAACACCCCTCGACTTGATTTATTTTGAAAAAGTTCAGTTGTATCTTTGGTTAAAGAGAAGCAGTTCCAGAACCGCCCACAGAGTCCAGCCCTCTCATTTCTCGCTGAGAGCATCCCAAGTCCTTCCTAAGGCCACTCGCCCGTGGCTCAGAGCGTAGGGAGGATGGGCGCTTGTGTGCCCCTTTGCCTCTGGGAGTCCTTGGTTAATTAATCAGGGCCTCGGTTTGGCTGGCTCCCTGGGGAGTGGGAGGGCTGGAGGTGAGGCGGGAAGACAGCGCCCCCACACCGCCCAGCACCCCTTCCTTCCTACCCACCTTCGGTGGCACTGGTGTGTGTTCCTTTCTCCCTCAGGTTGACCCCCTACGAGTGGTACAGCCCCCACCCGTGTGCCCAGGGCCGGTGCAACCTGCTGGTGAATCAGTACTCGCTGGGCAACAGCCTCTGGTTTCCGGTCGGGGGCTTCATGCAGCAGGGCTCTACCATCGCCCCTCGCGCCTTGTCCACCCGCTGCGTCAGTGGCGTCTGGTAAGACCCCCGGCCCTTGAGTAAACCCTGGTCCGTCTTCCAGTAGGCAGGAGCCTCAGCTCCACCGTGGGAAAGCCCGGAACCCTTGCCCGCTCAGGTTCAGGGGCTCTGGGTGGGTGAGCTTTATGCCATCCTATCTCCTACGCCGTTCTCCACCTCGGAGGTCTGGATGCAGAGGGACAGCAAGGCAGGAAAGGAGACGGAGTAAGAATATGCCTTGAAGGCCCACAGCAAAGCAGTTGTAACTTCCCAACCCGAAGATGACCAGAGGTTGAGAGGCGGGGCCTCAAAAGGCATATGCAGATTTATGCAAATATGAGCATGTAGCATCTCAGCCTCAGGCCACATCACGCCCCTTCCATCCCCTTTCTGGAGCTTTGTCCCTCTGTACCTGGCTCTGGGGCCTGCTGGACCTGTCCGCCTCCGCAGGTGTAGGAAAATGCAGTTCTTAGGGCTGGGAACCGGACAGGACCTAGGGGAGTGAGTTGAGAGCACAGTCCACACGTGGGCAGTCAGCCAGCCTCTGCCTGAAATTCCCATCTCGTGGCTCAGGCAGGGGCCAAAGGAACATGGTGGAATGATTCAATGTGTGGGAAGGTTCTTAAGGATCCAGTGTTGTTGTGAGCTGTGGTATAGGTTGCAGACGTGGCTCGGATCCTGCGTTGCTGTGGCAGTGTTGTAGGCCGGCAGCTACAGCTCCAATTGAACCCCTAGCCTGGGAACCTCTATATGCCGTGGGTACAGCCCTAAAAAAAAAAAAAAATGGCAAAAAAATATTTACAGTCTTCGTTCTGTCCCCTCCTTCTCAGCCTGTGTAAGCCAGAGGAAAAGGGAGAGGGCATGGTTGCTGGGGACAGTCGGTGATCTAGACAGTTACCTAGGAGACGCTGGACTGGGGCTGATGGGGAGGTGGAAACACAGCGAGGACTGATAAGGGACAAATACAGTAGGATTGAAACCACTGGGGCAAGGTGTTCACCCATCATCAGACTGTGCCCACGAGTCACTGAGCGGATCCCCTGGGGAGCTGGGTCGTCTCATGTTCTCCACAGACAGGATGGTCTCTGCAGGCACAGTCCCAGAGCTCCCTCAAAATCTACAAAATCAGGGCAGAAACCCAGAGATGAGAAGTCGGCTGCAGATTCTGCAGATCCCTTTCTACCTGGGCTTTTCCTTCAAAGGCGCTTGTTGCCATGCACTGCACGTAGGGCCGCACTGCCTGCTTCCTTCACCTGTCAGCTCCTTCCCTCGGGAACTCCGTCCTCCACAGCGCATCTGCCCTGGTGTAAGGACCACTTGTCCTGCGGGCTGATAGCCTCAGCCCACTGGCTCGGCAGCGCTTTAACTAGCTGGTCCCAGGTGGCTCGGTCACCCTGCTCGAGAGTGGGGGGGGGAGCCTGAGGCCCCCCCCCCCAGCCCCCCAGGAGGCGCTTGTGTGCCTCTTTGCCTCTGGGAGCTCTTGGTTATTAAATCAGGGCCTCGGTTTGGTTGGCTCCCTGGGGAGTGGGAGGTCAGAAGGCAGGGCCATCTGGTGTCCTCATCCAGAGCAAGTGACAGAAGATGCCGTGTTGCTAACAGGAATGCCAGCTTTACAACCGATAATGCCGCTCGGGCCCAGGAGCAAGGCTCCGCGGACCCCTCCCGAGAGAGAGCATGGCGTGATCTGCTCCCTCAGCCGACGTGATGGGCTTGCTCGGAGCTCCCTACTCTCTCTGACCCGTCCCTTTGTGACCAGAGGCATAAACAGCCACATGGTTGCTCAGAGTGGAGCAGAGGCCGGAGTGCAGCCTCGGGGCTGAGGGGACCTCCCCAGCCGGCTCTGAGGCCCTGTCCACACCCAGGGCCAATTAACCCACAGCCACGGAGCAGAGCAGCTTCCAAGTGCTGGCCTCCACTCGGGGACCACTCACCACCGCCCCCGCTTCCCCTGGGAGACACTCGGGGACCACTCACCACCGCCCCGGCTTCCCCTGGGAGAGGGTTTGAGAAACAGCTTCCAAGAGAGTGTGAGAGCCTAGGCATGAGCACGGAGAGCAGATTTTCGAGGAGGGACTCCTGGTCCTTACAGGTCCCCAACAGGGAAGGCGGCCGAATGATTTCCATCCCATTCTCAGTGCGAGGGCCCGTCTCTGCATGCCTCTGCCTCTCACACTCATCTCATGCTTTACAGATTATCAGTCACTAATGACACATTATCTCGTCTGATCTCAACTCTCCAAAGACAGGATTAGCCCTGTTCATTAGACAAGCAGATGAGCTCAGAGGAGGTGTGTGGCTTTTCCCCAAGGTCTCATAGGTGGAATTGGACAAAGCCAGAACTCAAACCAGATCCCTAACTGGTGGCCTCGATGAATGCCCCTGTCCCTTTGCTCCTGGGAGGCCCCCTGCAGGAGTTCTTGGACCAGTGGCAGAGGGGGCAGTGGGACTTCTGTCTTGAGAATCCATCTGGACGCTACTGGTTGCCGCGTCCTGTGGCAAACACTGTGCCTTAGTCGGCAGTGTCTTTGTAATGAGTGAAGCCTCATTAATTCAGACTCCACTGATTCAGAATCTGGCAATTATCCAACCTCGGTTGTGCTTTACATATATCTTTGAACTCCTATAAACAAATGGATTAGGAAGCAGATCCATACTGCTGACCAGATGGCAGAAGTCTTGTTTAACCTACTTAAGTGAACAAACTGGTTTTAATGACTTTAGCATGTATGCTGCCTGAGTTGCAGAACTCTTCTAATTTCAAATGAGTTCGATCTACCCAATAAAACAAGCTTCCATTTCGAAACTCCATGACCATTGTAAAAGCGCTTTCTAATTCCAACTCCTCAGCAGTTCAGAGGTGCTTTTTCATCAGTTAGTCTTGAAGAGTTTCTGCTCTTAGAATTGGTAAGCATTGGTTTTAGAATGAGAGTTGATCAGTGTGCTGCTTGGCACGTGACTTTGCTTCTCCGGGCCTCAGTTTCCCCATTTGTAAAAAGGGGATAAGAATTTCCCCTCCCTGAGCGGCTGGCAGGACCTGAGATATTGGGCTCAGCTTGCAGCCAGGGCACAATACACGGCAAAGCTCCTCTGAAGGTCGGCTGCCCCGTGAGGGCGCTGGGGCCGGGGTGGGGGTGACACGGATCCCAGCTCTCTATCTTCACACAGAGCTGGCTCATTCACTAGCTCATTGTTCGCTGTCTCCCAAGCTGCCCGAGGTTCAGAGACACGTCTTTTGAGTAGCGACCCAATAATGACCTCGTTTAGGAAATAAAATAAGAAAGCCCCTGTCTTTTCCTAGCCCCCCTGCCCAGCACTGTTCGTCGCTGTCGACATCATACGCCCTGCCTTCTCTCTCTTCCCCCACTAAGCTGAGAGCCCCTTCAGGAGAGGGCCGCCTGGTTTCTCCAGTGTCACCGCAGGACGGGGAATGGGGCTAAGACTCCCGGGAGCGCCTGGGCGCTGATGACTTTCCGGTCTTTTCCTCCGCAGGTGGGCGTTCACGCTGATCATCATCTCGTCCTACACGGCCAACCTGGCGGCCTTCCTGACCGTGCAGCGCATGGATGTGCCCATTGAGTCAGTGGACGACCTGGCTGACCAGACCGCCATTGAATACGGCACGATTCACGGGGGCTCCAGCATGACCTTCTTCCAAGTAAACCCACGCGGTTTCTCACCAGCATCGGGGGTTGGGCAGGAGAGTGTTGGGCTGTTTGTCTGCTAGAGATCAAAACATCTGTCTTCACCCCATTATGCCTTTCGAACGTCTAGTTTAGAGGCTCTCAAGGGGCTCATTTTTTTCCAGTTCCACAAAGTACCCACGGAATGAGGTCCCCGGAGCACTTGGGTTAATATCAGCCTTGTCCCAAATGCTGTACACGAGTGACTAGTAACACTTGAGCTGATTTTAGTGGTAGAACTATTTTTTAATTGCAGTAGTTTCATATTTATGCTAATGAGTATTAGAAAAACTAGGCAGTTGGAGGTCCTGTTGTGGCTCAGCGGGTCAGGAATCTTGACATAGTTTCTGTGAGGATGTGGGTTTGATCCCTGGCCTCGGTCCGTGGGTTAAGGAATGGGTGTTGCCTCAAGCTGCAGCATGGGTCGCAGATGTGGCTCGAATCTGACGTTGCAGCTGCAGCTCTCTTTCAACCCTAGCTTGGGAATGCCCATATGCCACAGGTGTGGCCAGGAAAAAAAAAACAACAGGCAGTGAATCTCACCTGTACTTTTATGTATATTGCTGCATAGGACGGGGCTAATGTACGCATTTAAACTTTTAGGTAGGCTGAGTGTTATACGTCGTACTTGGACAAAGCAAGTTTGGAACCACACACAAATGACTAAAGTGTGCAGAACTCCAGATTAAGCTGAACTGGCCTCATTGATCCCAGACTAGATGGATCTCAGATGGGGACCCTATTGGCTTCTCTGGGGTCCCCCCTCAAGGCTCAGGAGCTTGCCCCGCCACAGCGCTGTGTTAGCTGGTAGACCACGTGACCGATGCCCAAGGCTGACAGAGCCGGGCCAGACACGGGAGAGCTTTTCCTTTGCTTCAGGAGCTCTTGGGAAACAGAATCCCCTGGATTCAGTGGGTGTCTAACCAACCTGAGACCCAAGAAGTTGATTTGCACATGAAAGCAGTCCAAGGCCTACAGTTTTCTGTTTTCCATACAAGCCTCCTCGGGGCTGTTGGCATGGGGACCAGGGAAGGCATCAGGCACACTCAGGGTTTGGAGGGGCCCCCAGAATTCTCTCAGCCTAGTTTCATTTGTAAAATGGAAGCCGGTGTTGGCAGGTGCTTGATGGTTGGGTTTAGGGTGGAGGAGGGCTGGCACCGCTTCTTTAGATGATGTTGCCTGGAAGTCCGGGACGGACCTGACCTCGCTGCCTCCACCCGGAGGGGCAGCGAGGACACAGCCCGGATGAGGGTCCATTCTCGCTTGGGTCAGAACACGGAGGCTGGCAGCGGAAGGCCTCTTGAGGCTGGATGAGGCAGAACCAGTTATGGAACACCCCTAGGCAGAGTTTAAGCACCTCCGGCCCCTGTTCCTTCTTTGTCTTTCTGAAAAAGGCCCCAAAGGTCCAGCCGTCTCCTCCCGCCGCTGAGCGGGGGGCCGGGGAGGGGCCCGAGCTGCGGAAGGGCCAGAGGGTGGAGGCCCGCGTCGGCGCCCTCCCTTTCTGGCCGCCGTGTCCTTTCCCTCTTCCCAACCCGCCTTCCTTGTGCTCTTTCCCCAGAATTCCCGCTATCAGACCTACCAGCGCATGTGGAACTACATGTACTCCAAGCAGCCCAGCGTCTTCGTGAAGAGCACCGAGGAGGGGATCGCCAGGGTGCTCAACTCCAACTACGCCTTCCTGCTGGAGTCCACCATGAACGAGTACTATCGGCAGCGCAACTGCAACCTCACTCAGATTGGGGGCCTGCTGGACACCAAGGGCTATGGGATTGGCATGCCAGTCGGTATGCAGGAGAGGAGCAGCCTCCTCGGGTAGCTTCGCCCAGGCAGGCCCAGACTAGCTGCAGCCACTGAACGTAGCCTTCAAGTCCGCAGCCCCGGTTTCTAGAGCCCATTTAACAGTGACCTGAGGCAGGCATCCTCCAGGTTTATTAGAGAAGTGAACCCACATACTGCCAGCCATCAGTGACCAGTGCTCAGCCCTTAATTACCGAAGGGGTGATCAGTTCTTAATTGATGAATTATTTAAAGGGGACCCTTGCTGGATTCCTTCGGTCTCCCCGCCCCCTTCCTGCCCTTTGGCTGTTTCTCTGTTGGCTGGTATCTCTACTAGCTGTGGAAAGATGGAAGAGATGGTACAACTCAAGGGGATGAATTTTATTTTATTTTTTTGTCTTTTGGCATTTTAGGGCCGTATCCGTGGCACCTGGAGGTTCCCAGGCTAGGGGTCGAATTGGAGCTACAGCTGCCAGCCTACACCACAGCCACAGCAACGCGAGATCCGAGCCCCGTCTGCGACCTACACCACAGCTCATGGCAACGCTGGATCGTTAACCCACTGAGCAAGGCCAGGGGTCGAACCCGCAACCTCATGGTTCCTAGTCGGATTCGTTTCCACTGTGCCACGATGGGAACTCCACCGAAGGGATGAATTTTGTTGTTAGCGTCTCTGGTGAAGGGTTTGCTGCCAAGGGGGACTGACACGAGTGATTAGAGGAGATGGTTTTCAAATCGTCCGTGGCTCTGACTGGCCCCTCTGCTCCAGGTCGGTGTCGCCGGCTGAGAGTGGGCGGGACAGCTCTGAGGCCCACCTGGCCGACTGTGCCGTCGATTTGTTAAGAAGCGCGGAGGTGCTCGGCTTCCAAAAAGGCATCCTGGCTGTGCCTTCTAGAGGGTTTCCTTGCTTTAGGTCTGCCCCTGCTGACAGGCCCCTCACCGGCAGGTGACAGAGAGCGGGTCTAGCTGCTCGTCGTGACGGTGTACGAGGTGATTCAGACGTGCACCCCGCACGCCGCACACTGCAGACAGCCACACTGGCCGGGGCTGCCCTCCCCCGGGGTGTCCCGTGCGAGGGAGCCGGGGGAGAAGCAGGAATCAAGGAGAACAGTCCTGCGGGGAAATTGATCCACAGTATGTGCGTCTTTGCTGTTATCTTACACACCCGTTCTCCGTGTGGGTTCCTAACTCAGCACTCTGTAAATTGTAAGCCTCGCTTATACCTGGGCCGTGTGAAGAGCATGGGCTGGGGTCAGGCAGACTTGGGAGTGCGCCCTGCTTCCTGGCTGTGGGACCTTCGCTAGGTTACTTAACCTCTCTGAGTCTCAGTTATCTCACTTGTAAAATCAGCTTTCTTTTTTTTTTCCTTTTTCTTTGGGTCTTTTGTCTTTTTAGGGCCACACCTGCGGCATTGGATGTTCCCAGGCTAGGGGTCGAACTGGAGCTGTAGCCCCCGGCCTACGCCACAGCCACAGTGACACGGGATCTGAGCCGCGTCTGCGACCTACAGCACAACTCGCGGCAGCGCCGGATCCTTAACCCGCTGAGCCAGGCAAGGGATCGAACCCGCATCCTCATGGATACTAGTCGGGTTCGTTAACCACTGAGCCACGAAGGGAACTCCTAAAATCAGCTAATAGCTGCTTCATAGGGTTACGACGAAGCTTAAACCTAATCATCCGGTCAGGGGTCTCATCACCCTGAACCTGTTTTGGGGAGTATCCATGCCCCCTCATCTTCTCGACTGTTCACTATGTTATTTGATAAAAGCAGATGACTTTTTAAAGACTGGCTGGAAACCAAGACAGTGACCGTAGGCAATAACAGGGTTTACTCTTGAACTTGGACACCAGCAGTTCTGTAAACCAGAGGCCTCATCGAGGGCACACGGCAACCCACAAAACCTCCACTTAGCATCGTATTTCATTGTGTCCTGTAATATTACAGATTATGGGCCCCCTTGAGAAATGCGATGTCTGACATTTTGTTTCAAGATGGTGGAGTGAACCACAAAAAGAACCAAAGGCTCACCTTGGTAACACTCCAGCAGTTTTAACAAATTTAACTGAAATGTCGAGTGCTTCAGCCGTGTTCATGGAACAAACCTGCAGAGAGTTGACATAAAGCAGACTGACTCTAGAAATTTTCACCGATAACCAAGGAACAGGGGGAGAGAAACGCATCTGTTCTGTATCCGATGTGATGCCGTTTCCACGTGTTATCTCAGTCTTATCCCACCTGCAAGGGAGATGTGGCCCTCCCCACTCCAGAGGACAGAGCTGAGATTCAGACCCCAGAGTGACTCGTCCAGAGGTCCCAGGATAAGGAGAGAGAGAAGCGGGGCTTGAGCCTAGGATGCCTGCCTGTCTCCAAACCCAGCGTGTCGCTTCCTGACCACGTTGCCAAATGGGTCTACCATCTTGCCAGGACAGAATAGATGGGAAAGGTGGGCTGTGGGCTAGCCCAAGTTCTTAGATCAGGCTGGGACGGGCATTGCACAGCCCACTGGTGAGACAGAATGTTGGTCCAGGAAAGGTAAGCGTGTGTGTTACTCTTAAGTGGGAGGTGAGGGCATTACTATAGAATAAGCAGTGTGGCTGGACCCAGGAAAATTAAGAGAAAGAGAACAAGGAATAAGATGGAAAAGTAGGTAGTTTAGCAGCTCAGTAGGCCAACATGGAGTACAGGTTAACCGTTTCATGGGGCCCTTGGTGTGCGACTGAAGTTGGGTCGACGATGCCTTGAAAACTGCTCAAAGTGCCTTGCTGGGCTGGACCCTTGTCTCTAAACCTAGGATGTTCATCAGTCTTACCTCCCGGCACCATCTGTTAGTTCAAGCGGCATTCACTGCAGGTGTGTGTTAAGTACCTCCTGTGCATGAGGTGCTGTTGAACTTCACCCAGAGCCATTCAGTGCCGTAGCTTGGGGTTCGCAGGCCCAAGCGTGGTTGTGTGCATAGCAGGGAAGTTTCCGTCTATGGGGCAGGGGCTGTTAGACTCCCGAGAGGTCTGGGAGCCGATCTCATTCCTTACCTGTCCAGGTGCGGTCCGTGACCCGGCGACAGGGCCCCGCCTCGGAGTCTGTTAGAAAGGCAGTATCTCAGACCCCCCACCCCACCCCAGAGCCCCTGAATCGGAGTCTGTAAGCCCACAGGAACCCGGGGGATTCCTGGGCGTGTGCAAGTTCGAGAGCCCAAGTCCGTTTGTTCCAGCTTCTGCCTCTAGGCTTCACCGGAGCCCTTTCCCCTGGGCTGTCTGTCCACATCAGGCCTTCGCAGAGCTTGAACGAGTAAGCTGGGCAGCGTGGTCGATGTCCAGCCTCTTGGCAGTTTTTCCTTAATGATCTGAGTCCTCAGCCTGTGCTGGGGCATCGAGCTTTCCATGGTTTCATTTAAGCCTGTTTTTGTGATTAAACCTAAATTCCAGAACCAAAGCTGCTTGACCATAGCGCGTTCAAAAAATTAAAGTCGGGGGGAGGAGCCGTGTCAGGGGAGTGGTGGGTAGAGACGGCGTGCTGTGCGCTCAGCAGGTAGCAGCCGGGGGGGAAGCCTGGGGGGAGGCGGGGGTGTCCCAGACCGACTCTCCACACGGATGGAGGGAAGGAAGCTTCCACCATGCTCTGGGTGACTCTTCTCTTGTCAGGGGCCACTTGGGGTAAGCAGGTGCACTGCAGTGATAGTTACAAGGGCCTGAGAAACTAAATAAAGCAGGAAATGGACGGCTGGCCTCCTGAGAGGTTTTGGTCACAGAAGATTTCCCTCCTTGGCTTCCCAGAGGCAGGCGGTGGGAGCTTGGCCACCAGCTGCCTGAGTGCCAGTGGTCAGGCTGACTGACCCGGGTAGAAAGTGGAGGCACCTCCAGGGGAGGTGAGCGGCGTAGTCGCCTGGAAGGGTAGCCCTTGACCCCCACGGGGTCTTGGCCAGGGGCTGAGCGTCCCCGTCAGCGTGGAGAGAAGGCAAGGAGAACCCCCCTGGTGCCCTGCGAGGACCCAGAAGTCGCCTCTCTCCATGCGGTGTCCCCAGCCTGAGAGCGCGGAGAGCAGAGCTCCCGCAGGGACCAGTGTCGCTGCCCTCCTGTGCGACGTGGGCAGGGTGGCGGGAGGTTTGCCGGGGCGGGAACGGAGAGATGCAGACGGCAGCGCTCACGTCCCGTGTTCCGGGCTCTCCCGTGACCCGCAGGCTCCGTCTTCCGCGATGAGTTCGATCTGGCCATTCTCCAGCTGCAGGAGAACAACCGCCTAGAAATTCTGAAGCGCAAGTGGTGGGAAGGCGGCAAGTGCCCGAAGGAGGAGGACCACAGAGCCAAAGGTAAGGGCGCCGGGGCCTCCCTGGGGCGCGCGACGTCCACGTCCTGACCAGCCTCGCAGGGGCCGAGGCCCCGGGCTGGGACCGGCTGGGGTCAGTCCTGTCCCAGGGTCTCGGCTTATTGCAGCTCTGCCCGTCGAGCTCGCCGTCCTGGAGGCCCCGCCTCCACCGTGTTCCCCGGTCCCAACATGTCAGCCCCAGCCCCGTGGCCCCCGTCCCCCGCAAGGTCGGTCGGTCGCAGCAGCTCGGCCTCCTCTTCTCATTCTCGCCCCTTTGTGTGTACTGTCCGCCAGCGGCCAGGGCGATTCTTTTATAGATTCAGCTAAGATTGCAGCCTGGCCCTGGGCAAACCTTCCAGTGGCTTCCTTCTCACTCAGGACCCGGCCTGATCTGTCGCCCCGTTTTCTTTCTGTTGCCCCAGCCTCCCAGGCTGTTCCCCGCCCCCCACCCCCACCCAGGGCCTGCGCACTGCTCCCTCCTGCTGGGCTCCACAGGGAGCTCCTTGGGGGAGGGGGCCTCCTTCGCAACCCCCACCCGCCCCCTCCCCTGCACTCTGCTTTATTTCTCTTTCCAGAGCTTTTCACTACCTGGTAGTATATTTTATTAATTCATTTACTTTCTGCTCCTTCTACTAGAATGTAAGTTCCTGAGGTCAGGGTTTGCCCTCTGCACGGGGCAGTCTGCAGGGCCTGGCACAGGGATATTTTATTGAATGAATGAATGAATGAATGTGAAATCCAGCTGGACAGAAAGCAGTCAGTGACTGATGTGTGACTGAGGAGCGTCGAGGGGCCCTGAACACCTGGGATTTTCTGTAGGGCGAACGTGTATCCTGGCATGTCTGGGATGGGCTTGGATTACATCTGTCGTAGATGAGTTAATGCCTGTTTGTTATTTTGAGAGCGCCCTTTCCTTCTCCAGTTGTCCTAGTTTGGAAAATAAATTATATGGCCACCCTAGTAATCTCCTGCCGCCCCGCTAAAATATGCAACAAATTTACCTGTGCCCGCTCTCCCCGGGGAGGCAGCCGAGGACGGAAATGAGGGAGGCCCGTGTGCCTCCCACCCTTCTTGGCGTGACTGATTATCCAGGATGGGACCGTGACAGACTGACTTTGTGTTTCTAAGTGTCTCCGTGTGGATCCGGACCCTGCAAGGAGAGGGCTCTGGGTCTCCAAATATTCAAGCCCTTTGTAGTTTAGAGGAAACAGTGCCCCTTCCCTTGCAGGAACCTTAGGGGGGCCGCACGCTTCTGGGCCCTCCACTCCCCAGAGCTCAACATGGGGGAGACTAACTCTGCTTGTTGAGACGAAAAAAGAAATCCGAGAGGTACAGAGCAAAGCATTAGGAAACTGTGGTGGGTTTGAGAGAATGAACTAGAGATGCCCAGGATGGGGATAGGGAGGGAGGCTGGGTGGCGTTGCAGGCAAGAAGCACCTTGAGGAAAGATGCAGAGGCCAAAATCAGTGCAGCCGGCGGGGCTGGGAGTGGGACGACAGCAGGCGGTGCGGGTGGAAGGAGAGAAACGCCCGTGGAGAGGGCTGGGCTGCATAGACGGCTGCTAGCAGGAAGGTGTGGGTAGCAGAACCCTCCTCCACTGCCCCCTCCCCATAAAATGCACGTGGATTGGAAGCAATAGAAATCTGGCTGGACCCGGAATAGTCAAAGTAAAATCAGACTATTGATAAGTTAACGTGTGTCTCAGTTGCTCTGCGGGAACAGTGAATCCGGAGGGACGGGAGAGAGCGCCACCTCTCCAAGGAGAAGGAGGGTAGTGGGAGCGGCTTGTAATCTGGAGTAATTTCAAACAGAAACAAAGGGGTAGGCCTGGGTCCCAGAAATAGGGGAAATAAGAGAAATGCTTAGCTGTCTGTCGTCCTAGAAGCCCCTCCGGCCCCTCCCCACACAGTGGCTTAGATGCCTTCTGTGAATTGGACAGAACACTTAACACACTACGTTGCAGCTCATGGTCCCCCTGCCTGGCTGATGGCGCCATCGAAACCCGTCTTATCTGCTTCTGTGTCCCTGGCCTCCCCTACCGAGCCTGGCACACAGTAGGTACTCAAGAAGTGTTTGCGGGCTATGTGGTTAAAGGCACATACTGATAGCTGTCAAAAGTTGCCAGTTACTGTGTCCTCCTGGGCCACCCTAAGGTGATGAATGAAATTGTGCTGCAATTACTTTCCTG
>PVHT021183652.1:2056561-2096751 GCA_004024745.2 Catagonus wagneri
GGATGCTGTGGATGAGGGAGGCTGGAGCAAGGATGCTGTGGATGAGGGAGGCTGGAGCAAGGATGCTGTGGATGAGGGAGGCTGGAGCAAGGATGCTGTGGATGAGGGAGGCTGGAGCAGAGCGGGAGCTGATCAAGAGCAAGGGCTCAGAGCAGTGTAGGGACCCCTCCAACCTCCCCACCAGGCCCCGGCTGCCAGCTCTGGCTGCTCCAAGCCTCCTTGCTCTTTTCCTTCCTGCTCGTTGCCATTTCCTGGCTTTCCTTCCCTTTAGAAACCTGATCCCGATTGATCTCCCAGAGCCTGTTTCTCCTCAACTACTGAGTTGATCCCATCTCTCCCATTTCCCCTTTCACCCCTGACCCATAACCTCAGCAACAGGCCTTTCCCTTCTGTGCGCTTACTTGTTCGATCGCTTTTACTTCTGTATATTGCTGATTCTGTAGGGAAGCAGCTGCAGGGCAGCAGATGGGCGAGGTCGGGGATGACGGCACAGGAGCTGGGTGGCCTATAGTTTTCACTCAGGGACCTCAATTTAGATCATCTCCCTCCCGTTCTAGATCTCGTCCAAAGTCCAGTGGGCTCCCCTCCCCACCCCCTCCCCTCCCCACTCCTCTCCCCCCATCCCACCAGCCCATCCCCTCCTATAAGAATGGAGCTCATCAAACTTTCGCCCTCCTGCATACCTGTTACCTCTACTGACCGCCACTAGGATGGTTCTTCTCCTTGAGGCAGTGTGGCTAGGGGTCAAGGTCATGGGCTTTGCGTCAAATGGACTCCACCCCGTACATACCTTGTTACTCACACTGTGAAGTGTTTTTGAGCCTCAGTTTCCTTCTCTGGAATGTGGAGAGAATAAGAATCATGCCCCCGCCCCCGGCCCAGGGCTGTTGTGAAGCTGGAATGAGATAAATTATGTTACACATGCAGCAAGGTTCCCGGGCACAAAGGAAATAATGAGAACAGGTTTTATGTCAAAATCTGGGCCTAAAGCAGTGAAGCCTTCATGAGGGGTCTGAACAGTGTCCGCAGACCCGAGTATGCCCAGCCACCCTGCTGTTCCTCAAGGCTAGATGCCTCTTCTAAGAGCAACACTGAGGGCAGCAGTTTGTCTGAAAATATCTGTCCTGCGAGGACTCTGAAAAACTCAAGGGCAGGGTCTGTGTCTTAGTTGCTTCTCTCTCCCAGTGACCAGCATGTCATTTGACATTTCATCTGGTATTTGATGAAAGGATGAACAAGCAATGAATGAATGAATGAATGAATGAGTGAAACAGTGAATGAGTGAGTGAAAGAATGAATGAGTGAGTGAAAGAATGAATGAATGAGTGAAAGAATGAATGAATGAGTGAGTGAATGAATGGGCAATCATATCAAAGACCTCCCGACAGGTCCCGCTTCCTAGGTCTGTTTCCTCCCAGACAGGAGCCCTGCCACCTGGTTGCTGGATGGGAAGTGTTCACCTGGCTGTGCCAGCAAACCCTGTAGACCTCTGGTGGGTCAGGCTCAGTGCTGAGCTCTGAGGCTGTGGAAAGGCATGAGCCAGCCCTGCCCTCAAGACGTTTAGAACCTAGAACGAGGCACAGAGAGTCGCTCTAAGGGTTGCACTGCAGGAGCGCTTTCATAGAGCTGAACACAGAAAGTGTTCCGCAGTCCAGAGGAGGAAGGGGTTAATTCTGAGCAAGAGTCAGGGGAGGTTTACCGAGACCTTGGGCCTGGACCGTGAAGCGTCCGCTAGGAGTCACAGCTTTAGGAAGGTGGTGGAGCACAGTTGTCACACTCAGAAACTGGTTTGCAGCAGTAGGGTGAGGTTGGAGTTAAGAGGGCACTGACAACTGGGTAAAGGCACTTGGACAGCAAGCCGGCCTGTCCTAGACGTTCCCGTGGGAGAAATTAATAGCAGAGGAGACTGGGTATGTGCTCTTGGGGATCTGGTCTAAAGCAGCCCAGCGTGTTTGGAATTTCCTTAAAGCCTTCTGTTTTGTCCTAAAAACACATGAACTTTGCATCTTACGCATAATATAGACATGTTTATTTAATGTAAAAATGCTTTTCCTGCCTAAACTCTAAGTAAACATCAGTGCTGGCAGATGCCCTATAAACATCCCAGAGCTTTGCAGATGTCTTGGCACATCAACCGTGCATTGGACGGGGTTGGAGAGCTTGGTTACAGACCCTAAAGGCTCTGGGATGAGATGTGGCATCAGGAAGGCAGGTGCAGTGCGTGGAATTCTGAGCTGTCCATGGCACTCGTGGTTCCAGGGGACAGTTGTTGCCTCGGGAGGAACAGAGTTGAGTTATTGGCTTTAAATTCTGAAAGAAGTTGTTACAGCTCAGCAGAGATGTTCTTAGAAGTCAAGGTTTTTGATTTGCTAGAAAATTCTTTTGGAGTACAGAAGGCCAGGACCCAAAGAAAGCTTGGCATAAAGCTGACACTAGAAGTTCAAAGAGCCAGGCCACCCAGCCTGCAAACCAGATAAAAAGATGGCGAATGGGCAAGGATATGTTAGCCTGTGAAGGGGCCCTTGGAAGGAGATGGAGAGCGACAGATAGAACTAGATTCTTGGGGAGTCCAAGACCTAGAGAGATGGAGATGGAGAGCGACAGATAGAACTAGATTCTTGGGGAGTCCAAGACCTAGAGAGATTTTTGCTGGCTTCTGGAGTTTGGCACACCCCGGGAGTATGTGTCATGCCACAGTGAAGTAGGGGCATGAGAGATGGCACAAGGTGACCCAGGTCAGAGGGGGCCCAGTGATAGGCCTGCATCTTCCCGAGCCCCAACAAGGATATTGGAAATCAAAGTGGAATCTAGCATTAAGACCAGACATCTGGAGTTTCCACTGTGGCTCAGCAGGTTAAGAACCAGACTAGTCTCCATGAGGATGTGGCCTTGCTCAGTGGATTAAGGATCCGGCATTGCTGTGACCTTTGGCATAGGTCAAAGAAGCGGCTTGGATCCCGTGTTGCTATGGCTGTGGCGTAGTCTGGCAGCTGCAGCTCCTGTTCAACTCCTAGTCTGGGAACCTCCTTATGCCATGGATGCGGCCCTAAAAAGCCAAAAAATTAAAATAATAATTTTAAAAAAGACCAGATAGCTAACAAAGACCAACCAGATACCTAACCCCATCTGCATGACACATAATCTCCTTCAACCTCAGACCTGAGATACATCCAGGAGTGACGAAGGAACAGAGAAAACACTGCATTTAACTGAATGTAAACCTGAAATGTAAACATAAAGACAGCTCTACATTTTTGGCCATCAGGTGGAAATGGGAGTCTGAGGTAGTGGTTAGGTACATTTGTAGAATTGTCGGAGTACCCATCATGGCACAGAGGAAATGAATCCGACTAGGAACCGTGAGGTTGCGGGTTCGATCCCTGGCCTTGCTCAGTGGGTTAAGGATCCGGCATTGCGTGAGCTGTGTTGTAGGTCACAGATGTGGCTCAGATCTGGCGTGGCTGTGGCTGTGGTGTAGGCCGGCAGCTGTAGCTCTGATTAGATCCCTAGCCTGGGAACCTCCATATGCCACAGATATGGCCCTGAAAAGACAAACAAAAAAAAGAGAAAGAAAGAAAGAAAGAAAAATTAAGTTGTCATTTTTGCAGAGCAGTTGGCTTGGGAAATTCTTCCCCCATCCCAAACATAGGTGTAGGAAGTCTGATCTGACAGCAGAGCTCAGGATGGATGGAGGGGAGACAGGGAAAGCGGGCTCCCGGGAAGATGGAGAGGAGTGAGCGGGAGGCTCCCCTCCCCTCTGCACTTGGGGACTGGATGTTTCCTGGCACAGAGAAGAGAACTGAGCAGACGAAGGGGGAAAATAAACAGCGGAAGCGTCCTGCCCGGGCCCCACGTGCTTCAGAAGATGCTAGGGTTCTGTCAACCAGCTGATGCTGACTAGCCTCTGTGCGCTTGTCCTTTAGAACAAGAGGGGCTATTAATCAGTGCTGATATCCAAGAGGGGCGGACTGGGAGAAGCTGTGCAAATCACCCTGAGAGAGCCAGGGCTTCGGCTCCCATCCCAGCCACAGACTCGAGTGCCAGTTTAATGCAGTGGCCCATTTCTGCCATGGCTGGAACCCAAGCAGTCATTACTCAGAGAGGCTAAAAGGCTTCCTGGCCCAGCGAAAGTCCACGTGATCCGTGGAGGCCAGGCCAGAAGCACTAGCCTAGGACCAGCCAAGCCACTGCCTGGTCTCTCTGACAAATCAGCCCTCAGACTCGATGGAATCTGACTCACCGCTCAAGAGACTGTCCTTCTGTGGCAGAAGAACGGGACCAGCGTGGCCTGAAAGATCCCTTCCTTTAAGTCTTTGGTGGCCGGGACGGAGCCGCGGGACCATGTTTTTTCTTGTGTCTCCAATTGAACAAAGAGTGGTCCTTTTAACTTGCTTTCCAAAACAGCTCCTGGGGGACCTTTGCTTTCGGGGTTGGAATTGTTGGCTTCCACGTGTGCCCAA
Organism: Catagonus wagneri; assembly: GCA_004024745.2. Taxonomy (NCBI): domain Eukaryota; kingdom Metazoa; phylum Chordata; class Mammalia; order Artiodactyla; family Tayassuidae; genus Catagonus; species Catagonus wagneri. The sequence goes on from PVHT021183652.1 coordinate 2,061,022, forward strand.
GGGAAGGAGAAGATGGAGCAGGTGGAGAGGGACGGAGGTGACGGGAACTATGGCGGGAGGCCGGGGGTTCGTCCTTGTCTCAGAGACCTCTGAAACTGAGAGCGACACGAATGAGAATGGACCAGACAATGTGCAGGGCCTCACACACACAACTCTTCTGCTTCGTTATCCTATTAAAACGTGAGAAATTTCAAAGAGAAGGATCTCAGGTTAGCTCAGTTCTAACCCAATATGATGCCCCAGAATCACTGCTGGATTCCAGAGAAGAAGCCTAACATGGAGATGATGCCACCGATCTGAGTCTTTTGCCAGGTCCTGCCTGGCTCTGATGGCAACCGTGGCATTGCCCCTTCGTTTCATCTCCTGCCTGTGGCTTTCCCCACCTCTAGCTCAGTGACCGGCGACCTTCCTACCCAGCTGAGAAACGAAATGGCAGCTCATGTGGAAGACTGGGGAACTACGAAAAGAAGCAGGCTCCCTTCCGAGTTCTTTCCATGTCTTCTGCCTTGTCTTTTCGAAAGCACTTACTTATTTTCGCACTCAACTCCTATAAAAAGAAATATCGCTAGCCACTCAGATGCTGGCCTCCCAATTCAAGGGGATTGAATTACTGGAGGCTTTGCAGAACAATGGCTAGACAAAAAGGGAGTCGGTGAATTCCAAGGAAATTAAATACTTTTATCTTGAAAAAAACGCGAGCTCACCATCAGGCTTCAAAGGAACAGAAATGCACCGCCAGGCTGTGAAAATCAGGGTCCCCTTTCAAGGATGGAACAGAGGCCGGTGGCTTTGACTCACAAAATCCTTAGAGAGCAAGAAGGTTGCTGCCTGGCACAGTGGGAATGAAAGTGTGAGACATCTTAGCAAGAGTGGGGGCGAGCGATGGGGGCAGGGGTAGGGGGGATTCTGGGCACATTTTCCCCTCTCTTTCTTCTCTGGGGGCCCAGCTCTCTTACCCTGGTTCTCCGGTTTCTCTGGAGAAAGCCAAGGCTGGAAACCCGAATATGGGAATGTAGATAGTGTCTCGAAGCGATGCTTGCAGAGGAAGCCTCTTTCTAATCAAATCAGATTGATTTGCTGAGAGACAGAGAAACTCCGGGGCTGGGGGCAGGGGTGGTGGTGGTGCCAGAAAAGCACCATCAGGAGCATGAGCGCACCGTGGCCCGGTGTGTCCGCATCAAATGAAGTCAGCAATTATAAAGGCCACAGCCTCACTTGGTCTGGAAAGTGAGCCAAGATCAAGTCGATAAATCATTGATTCAAACATCCGATGTAATGTTCCCAAGGAAAGAAGGGGATTTTATGAGTAGAACAAGCAGGCCATATATAGGACCCTCGTCCCGGTCACTCAGGGTGGGGAATGGTCCTAGGAATGAATTCAGTCAACAGGGAGCCAGGCTGAGTTCTGTAATCGTGCCCTTGCCGCGTAAGAGACCCAAGTTTTGGGAAGAGGCGGTGTGGAGTAGGGAGTAGGGCTCAGGCTCTGGCTTCTGCTTGGTTCTTGCCCTTTCCCTCGCCAGCCACGGGGCCCGGGGCAAGTGACCTGACGCCGGGACCCCGGTTTCCTTGTCAGGAACATGGAGGTAAGAGTAGTGTCAATTTCAAAGGGCAACTCGTAGGATTGAATTAAAATATTTAGTCTGGTGAGCTTACTCATGGTAAACATTCATAAAGGTCAGCTGTATTTTTATAAACATAAGCTGGGCAGTCAGATTTATCTAGGTTTCATATCTTAGGTCAGAAGACTTGGGCAAATTCCTGAAGTCCTCTGAATTTCTGCTTCTTTAACTGTAAAATGCCTTCTTTACAGTAGTTTAAAACTTTTTTTAATTTAAGTATGATTGATTTACAAGTTTGTATCAATTTCCACTGTACAACAAAGTGACCCAGTAATACATACCTTTTTTTCCTCATATTATCTTCCATCATGTTCTATCACAAGAGATTGGATATAGTTCCCTGTGCTGCACTGTAGGACCTCATTGCTGATCCATTCTAAATGTAATAGTTTGCATCTATTAATCCCCAGCTTGATAGTATTTTTAGTGATACTTGAAGGAGATAGAGAATATTTTTAAAGAGGTGCTTGAGCTTTGCTTGAACTCATATTTTGTTAAATTGGAAAGTGCCTCTCCCATAACTGGTGTTTTGATAAACAGGAAAATCCATCAGATGCTCCCCCCCATTTTTTTTTTGTTGTTTGTTTTTTTGTCTTTTTAGGGCCACGCCACACCCGCGGCGCATGGAGGTTACCAGGCCAGAGGTCTAATCAGAGCTTTAGCCGCCAGCCTACGCCAAGGCCACAGCAAGGTGGGATCCAAGCCGCATCTGCAACATACACCGTGGCTCATGGCAACTCTGGATCCTCAACCCACTGAGCAAGGCCAGGGATCGAACCTGTGTCCTCATGGATGCTAGTCGGGTTTGTTAACCGCCGCACCATGATGGGAACTCCTCCCCTCCTTCTTATATTCTGTGTCCCTTTGCCCATGCTTCTTCTGTCACTGTCTCCAGAGCCTGCTAGATCTAGTCAACAGATGTCGCAGTGAACACAGGAAGAGATGGCAAACCGTATTCCGCAGTCCTCTGCAGAGCAGCACACGATGATTCACTTTATATTTTCGGGGAAGGTCGTACAGGTCAGCTTACACATGGGGACATGAAGTTGCTATTTACAACAAATAAGTCCACGGAGATGGGACCATTTAATGTCTTTGGTTGAATGTAGGTGACGGTGGCTCTGAATTAGTAAGTGCTTGAAAGTCACGTTGGTCGAAGGATCTATGTTCTTGGTTCTTGTCGAATGCTTTCCATGGGGAAGATGGGTCGGAGCTTATGCACCTAGCATAGTGCTCAGTTCACAGCAGCTCCTCTAGGAAGATGTATTGACCGACGTCAAAGACTACATGCACTGTCCCTTGATGGATTGTGGTACCAGACCCTCCTCCCTCTGCACCTGCCCTGTGGCTCCCGTGGCCTCTGCCTCTTGGCTTCCCAGGCTCGTCTTCAAAGGGAGCCTCCTGCATCTCCTTTGCGAATGTCCCCAGGACTACCTAGAGATATGCACAGGGTCTCGACCTGACACCTGCGTGCCCCAGAATCCGCGAAGTGATTATTTGCCGATCATAACTGCAGACAGAGCAGGTGGTGAGCGGGTGGAGATTCAGATCTCTTCAGACGTGCTCCCTTCCAGGTTGCTGTTCCCGTCTGTAGTTCTAGACTCGAAGATAGTTCTTCATTTACATTTGTCAACTATCGTTTGTATTTGTGAGCAACCTGCGAGTGACCCCCAGGTCAGCCTTTAATTAATCAGGAGTTTGTGGGGAAAGTTTGATTTCATGTTGGTGAATGCAGTCTCATGGCAGGGGCATAGCTGGGGCACAGGGACTCAAGTGTCAGGAGAAAAATCTCAGTTTGAACGCCGTCTGTCTGGACGGCTCCCGTGTGGTCCCAACTGAAGAAGGGAAGGGCGGGTGTGAGGAGGTGACCCCTGCAGGTGTGGAGGCATCTGTCTGTGCAGAGAGGGCCTCGGGGTCGGACTGGAGGGAGCCCACATCTCGGGCGCCTCTGAGTGATGACCGGGAGCTGAAGAAGGCACTTGACTAATGACAGTGCTAAGTGGCACCGACGCTCCCTCCTAACTGCCGCTCCCCGCTCCATCTGTTTCTCAACTCTGAATTTGGCAGCAATCTGTTCTTGCCTCCACTTTCCAATAAGTTCCTAAAGGCATGAGTGGTATACAAGCCTCGCTCCTGGGGGGGCGGGGGGCGCGGGTCTGCTCAGCCCAGAGTCAGCCCGCTGAAGCCGGCACCGCGATTAACATGCTGGCCCTGAAACGCGAGGAGCTGGGAAAGAGTGGCTGCGGGAAAGAAAGGCTGTGTTTCCGTGACTCCTGCTTTCTACCAGCATCCTGTTCAAATTTGAGCTCCTCTGAGAAGCTCTCCCTGATCTGAGGGAGATTAACCCAGCACGGATCGCCTGTCCGTTTGTAACCTTCCCCCATCCCCTCACCCCTCCCCTGCCCGGGACCACGTGCGGTCAGTCCATGGACGTGGATCATCCACGTCATGTTCAGTCCCACTCTGGCTGGCCACTCAGCACGGTCTGGGCCACCTGCCTCTGCGTCCTTGCTGGGAGCACTCGACGAGGGCCGGCACACTTCACTGTAACTTTAAACAACATTTAATTAGGAGTGAAGACATTATCGCCGTATGGATCCAAAGCATTTGATAATGCAGGCTTCTACCCCGGAATGTCCTTATCCTTCTATTGGCCTCTTTTTTTTTTTTTTTTTTTGGCCAAACCCACGGCATGTGGAAGCTCCTCAGTCAGGGGTGGAACCCGCGCCACAGCAGCAACCTGATCTGCTGCAGTGACAATGCCCTGGTCCTTTACCCATTGCACCACCAGGGAACTCCTGTCGGCTAATTTTTTCAGTAAACATTTCTTGGGCCCTTATGATGGGCCCATGACTGTGAGGTTACAGAGTTGAACACGACATGGATCTTCCTTTCAAGGGAAATCCGGGTATATAACATTAAACTAATGTATGTTGTGTGCAGTATTGGAGTGACACTGATGCATCAGGGAGCTTCTGATCAGAAAGGTCACTCAGGCAGCTATGTGGATGGTAGAACGCCGGAGGACACGGCTATGGGCAGGGATGTCATTTTGGAGGGTGCTGCCAAAGTCCAGGCAAAAGGTGGTGGGGCCTGAGCCTGGGAAGTGGTGGGAGGGCTAGAGAGAGGAGCAAGAAAATTCAAACTGTTTTAGGAACTAAAGTCAGCAGGACAGCGCATGGAGGAGAGGCAAGAGGCCAAAGGCGGGGAAATGGGCGAATATGCCTCAGAGCAGGCAAAGGAGATTGGGAAGACTGGAGAAGAGCAGAGAGCAAAGGCTTCATAAAAACCCTAGAAGGGGGCTTCGTTGGCAACGTCAAGTGTTGTAAGAGGCACTTAAGATCAGGACTGGAAAAATTTCCAATAGGTTAGAAACAAATTGTTCAGTGGTGACCTCGGTAAGTTTGGTTTTAGTGAGCAAGACAAAACTGCATGGGATGATGAGTGAATATTCAGGGGATAACAGTGAATTCAGGGAGTTCCCATTGTGGCTCAGCGGGTTAAGAACCCGACTAGTGTCCATGAAGATGAAGGTTCGATTGCTGGCCTTTCTCAGTGGGTTAAGGATCTTGTGTTGCCAGTGAGCTGCGGTGTACATTGCCTGGGGCTCCGATCTGGCATTGCTGTGAGGTGTGGTGTAGGTCGCAGATGTGTCTCCGATCTGGTGTTTCGTGGCTATGGGAATAGGCCAGCAGCTGCAGCTCCAATTCAGTCCCTAGCCTGGGAACTCCCATATGCCGCAGGTGTGGCCCTAAAAAGAAAAAAAAAACGTGAATTCAGAGCAGAATCGTTTTCTCCTTCAGGTACCTATAGACATACTACCCAGCACCTAAAAGCTTTTCAAGCGTCCAAATTTAGGTTTAAGGTCTGGGGAAAAAAAAAAAAAACACTAGCTTCGAAATGCAAAAAGGAAAGTACACAATTAAATTGAGACGTGTAATTAAATAGCTCCAAAATGTGACATTGTTTCGACTTCATTAATTTTTAAATTTAATATTCATAAAAACTTCATTACAATTAGAAACAGTTTTTTTGGTTTGATTTTTCTCCTTTTGCAAACAGTCTCTTGTCTGCACAGTGACTGCTGAGAAATCACAGCCAATTATACATTAACTGTTTCTTGCCACTCCTTCACAACAGAAGCAAAATTTTTGAAATGCGTTTAACGTAAGATGTGGGTGCGTTTCCTTGTACTTGCTTTCATGTGAGATGGGGCCTCCAAATGTAAGCATTCTCGGGGCTATCTTAAAATGGTTCTGATACAGACAACTGTTTCGAAAAGCTTGGCCAGGGAAGGAAGGAAGGAGAGGAATATTTGTGAGATAGAGCTGGAGCCAAAAAATCCTGGAAGAAGGATTTTTTGTTTTTCTTTAAGAAGGGAAAGGTGTGTGCGTGTGTGTGTGTGCGTGTGCGTGTGTGCGTGTGCGCGTGCGCGCGCGTGCTCGGGCAAAGACCCAGTAGGAGGACAAGATTGTGGAGGTTCTGGTAATGACCGAGGGCGGAAGAGAAGCACCAGAGTCCAGACGGCAGAATCGGACCTGAAGGGGGCAGAACTCCTGTGCAGAAGCGCGAGGGGTGAGTGGAGCCCTTCGAGGCATCCTAGTCTTTTCTTCTACAGCAGGCAGAGCTGTCCCAAGGTGGTAGGAGAGTCTTATGGTAACTCAACAGTCTCTTGGGCCTCTGTTTACCTGAACAGGTGGGCATTCTTGGATCCCCTTCACCAGGGATCCCTTTCTCCACAGGGCCCGGCTGGAAAAGCTAGTTTGGCCGTGACGCTGAGACGCACATCCCAACCTCTGGTTCTTACCACCCCAAAGCTGTGGCTGGACACCCCTACCTGGATCTGTGGTGCATCCCCCCTTAAGAGCTCCTTTTATCTCCCTGATGTTCCTGTGGTCAAAAATTTTCTGCCCAGGAGTTCCCCTTGTGGCTCGGAACCTGACATAGTATCCATGAGGATGCAGGTTCGATCCCTGGCCTTGCTCAGTGCATTAAGCATCTAGCCTAGCCTCAAGCTGTGGTGTAGGTCGCAGATGTTGCTCAGATCCCGCATTGCTTTGGCTGTGGCTCTGATTCGATTCCTAGCTTGGAAACTTCCATATGCTGCAGGTGCAGCCCTAAAAAGAAAAGAAAAAAAATTTTTTTTTAACTTTCTGCCTAAATGGCCCCAAGTTAGAGGAGTAGGTGTTCCAATGAAGCCCAAGCACCTTCCTCCTGGAAGGTAGAAATCTGCTTCAAACCTTTTATGCCTTCCCTTAGAACTGAGTTTTTAAGTCATCTCCTGTTTTTGATTATTTAAAATAAAGGATCTTTTATTCAGATAGGTACCCAAGAGTTGGCTGAGTGGAACCACAGACCAGACTATATAATCCATCTGCTGCATTTGTTATGCAATCCCTCAGCATCACTGTAACAAATCATTAGTATAGGAAGCCACTGTACCATGCTTTTATTTTTAAACGAAAAGCAACAGACATCCATTTGTGGCTTTGTGAGATAAAACCCAAGACATCTGGAAACGACTAGGTAGGGCTATTTTTCCAGCTTTCCAAAGTGCAGAAAGCAGTGTCAGATTTCTGCTCCTGAACCATAGCTCATCTGTTAGTTTAACACTAGCATAGCTCCATGTTCCATGAAGGCACTGCTGAGTGGTTGAAACTCAAATGTGCAAACATTCTGGAACAGCACAGGATGTAAGCTACCCTCTTGACATTTTCCTGAATAAAAGGTGCTTTTTGATTTATGACTGTGGCCCCTTTTGAAGCAGGGTTTCATGTTTATGACACTCCCTTAAAGTATGGGTTTCTTTAGTACCAAACTAAGCATCCAATTACATGGCTAACTTCAGTGTTTGACGCTGTGGAAATGAAACAACCCTATAATTCTACAAATATCTACTGAGTATATGTTATATGCCAGGTATTGTACCAGGCGACAAGGTTACAACCAGAAATTAGGCCTGACTTCAAGGAACCTGTATAGTGCTCCCCCAATTTTAGACCTGGCTGGAAAAGAATCACCTGTGAGATGCATTTAAAAATACAGATTCCTGTGGAGTTCCTGCGACAGTGCAGTGGGTTAAGAATCTGACTGCAGCAGCCATGGGCATGGTGGAGGTGAGGGTTTGATCCCCAGCCTGGCACAGTGGGTTAAAGGATCCAGCGTTGCTGCAGCTGCATCTGCAGCTCAGATTCCATCCCTGGTCTGGGAACTTCCATATGCCGTGGGTACAACCATAAAAAATACAGATTCCAGGGCCCCATATCCAGACACAGGGATTCAGTAGGTCTAGGATAAGGACTGGGAAAATTTTTTTTTTTTTCATTTTTGGCCATCTATGGAGTTCCTGGGCCAGAGATCAGATCCAAGCTGCAGCTATGGCAATGCCTGCCCTTAACCCACTGGGCTGGGCAGGGGGACTGAACCTGTGTCCCAGTGCTCCAGAGATGCCACTGAGCCACAGCAGGAACTCCCTAGGGATATGTATTTTTAATGAGCGTCCCAGAGATTTTGGATGGCAGCCAGGTTTGAGAACCACTGGTCTGATGGGATAAAAAGTTTTGCTTTCAGAGTAAGTATTTTAGTAACAAGTCGACACTGATAAGTAAACATAATTTTTCCTATTCCTAGTTTGGTTAAAACAATTGCTTTCTATCAAGCAAACACAGTATTAGGAAGACTGAATACATTTTTTGTGAAACTGCTAGAGTTTACTGATATTTTGGTATCACGTTTTCTACTCACTAGATCAAGTTCTGCCTGAGTCCTTTTCTTAAAGACGACCACCCCTCCCATCCCAGACAGCCCTGGGAGGCTTCTTGGTCCCTTCCACGTGCATCTGGTTCCCCCCACTTCTTCTACTCCAGCTATATTGCAACTTTGTTTCAAAAGCATCTTTGTGTCCCTTCAAGGAATATGCCGGGAAAACAGCTGCAAGACTCAAGATCCGGTCCTTTTAAGTAGTTCAGCGTTTGTGATAGGATGATTCTGTGTCCCAGCTCTTTTACACTATTTTTTTGTTCTCACTTTCTCACAGGACTGGGCATGGAGAATATTGGTGGAATCTTTGTGGTTCTTATCTGTGGCTTAATCGTGGCCATTTTTATGGCTATGTTGGAGTTTCTGTGGACCCTCCGGCACTCTGAAGCGACTGAGGTAAACCTCCCAAGGGGTATGGCAGGCGGGGCGGAGTTCACAGCCTCACGCATGGGCAAAAGTCACTTCACAGAGCCTGTGAATTCAATCCCACAGGAGGGCGGGGCACCCCAGGACAGTGTAGCCGAAAGAAATGATCCCGGTTCCGAGGGCAGGCGATCTGGGTTCGAGCTTCATCCCTTACTAATTCTGCAGCCACAGAAAGGACACGTTAACCTCTCTGGGCTTCAGATTCTCATTGGAAACAGCCCAGCAGATAAATATGTGAAAAGTGTTTTATGAGCAACGAAGTCTTGCACAACTCTAAGAGCTAGTAATACAAAGAAAAAGAGGCAGAAGTACCAGGTTGCTGATGCGCCCACAGCTTTGTTTCTTCCATCGTTAAGTGGTTTTGCCTTGCAGGTGAAGCTTAGGGATATCCCCATTCGCAAGAGCTGAAAATGACATCTTCTTCCTCGGGGACTTTGAATAAGTTTTATTCCCCACCTGGGGCCTAGAACCTGGGTTAATGTAAACCGCAAGGAGGAGGGAGAGTCTGAGAAGGAGGAAGGCACTTTGTTGCATTCCGCCTCATTCTGCCCCAGAGAGGGGCGCGGCGCCTTACACGCTCCTTGCATTTTTGGTTTTTAAAGCACAGGGGCTTCTATCTCGATCTCCCAGCTCTGAATCATCCCCCAGCCCCCCTCCCTAACTGACACTGGAGAAACAGCGCCTAGCCGTACATCACACGGAAACCTACGTGCTCCAGCCTCCGTACAGCACTGCCCACCAGTCTCTTCCTTTTGTGTTCACTTTCTTTCCCGTTTCCCAATAGAACTTCTTTTTGTGTGTGTGTCTTTTTGTCTTTTAGGGCCGCACCCGTGGCATGTGGAGGTTCCCAGGCTAGGGGTCCAATTGGAGCTGTAGCCACAGGCCTACGCCAAAGCAGCAGCCGTGGGGGATCCGATCCGCGACTGCAACCTACACCATAGCTCGCGGCAACACGGGATCCTTAACCCAGTGAATGAGGCCAGGGATCGAACCCTCGACCTCATGGATCCTAGTCGGGTTTGTTAACCACTGAGCCACGATGGGAACTCCCCCAGTAGAACTTCTAAGCCATCACCCACTCTTCATGCCTTTTTGCTCCTTCATGCCTAGAGGATAATTTTATCTCCCCACCTCACCAAGAAATCAGGAATGACCAGCCCGAAAGTAAAACCCCCACTTAAAAATTGACCCACGGTGGGAGCTACCGCCGGGGCTGCCCCAGACATTTGATCTTCTCTCCAGATCTGCCGCCTTCCCGTCTTTGCTCAGCTCCTCTAGGATTATCCTCTCTCTCCCTTCTATTTCTTTCTGCCTGTTCTCTCCCCCAAATCCAAAAATCTGCTCATGCGTATCCCGAATTTGCAAATACCAGCCCATGTCACTGTTGCTTTTGCCCTCCCGCCCTTGCAAACCCGCGTGACCGACTGCCTCCGTCTCCAAGTTCTTTCCTCCCATTCAGGGGCCTCACTCCGGGGCATCTGGCTTCTCCCCACCCCTGCGCTGAAAGGTCATTGCTAAGAAGTCTAACCCCTCCCAGTGGATAAAACCAAAGAGAACCCTCTGGACCTTTCTGGAGCTCAGTGTGGTCCTTGACGAAGTGGACAGTTCCTTCCAGAAACTCTCTCCTCCCTTGCCTTGCCTCCTGCAAGCTCTGTTGGTCCCTCCCCATCCCCAGCATTACAGGCTTTCTCCTTTGTCCAACTCCTTAAATGGTGGTGCTCTTACTGCTTCCTAAGACCTCGTTCACGTGTTCCTTTCCCTGTGCAGCTTCCCCAGTTCTCCCTTCTCCCCAGCACCAGAATGTTGCTCATTCCTCCTCCTTCCCACCACCCCTGGAACCGGAGCACAGAGCAATTACACACTGTGTGGCACTTAGTTATTGTATCAAGGTCTAGTGTGGCTATTAGATCTTGTCTTGCCTGAAAGTAAGGCCTGGATCTTTAGTGTCTGTATTTCCACTGCAAAGCAGTGTTTGAGACCTTGTTGACAGTCCATAATTGTATGTCTTTATATTCTTGTCCCATATAATTAGTCAGGTGGCGGTGCTTCTGCTGTAATTATGTTATAGAAACCCAGAGAAGTTTTGTGACTTGCCTGGAGTCTCTGCTATTTAGTAACAACGGTGGGTTTAGAATGCAGGGCTTCTGTCCTAACTCAGGCCGTGTTCCATTAGGGGTTTCTACTTCTCTGTAGCTGCTTTGGGCAGAGGCTCTGTGGACTTTGGGTTACTCTCCCAAGAGCTCGCCCATGGTCTGGATGCACCTTGAAAACTTCAGTGAGGAGGTCAAGACCTCTCAACATCTATAAAGAAGAGAAAGAGGAGTTCCCGTCGTGGTGCAGCAGAAACGAATCCGACTAGGAACCATGAGGTTTCGGGTTCGATCCCTGGCCTTGCTCAGTGGGTTAAAGATCCAGCATTGCCATGAGCTGTGGTGTAGGTCACAGATGCCACTTGGATCTTGAGTGGCTGTGGCATAGGCTGGCAGCTGTAGCTCCGATTAGACCCCTAGGCTGGGAACCTCCATATGCCGCGGGTGCGGCTCTTGAAAAAAAAAAAAAAACAGGCAAAAAAAAAAAAAAGAGAGAGAGAGAGAGAAGAGAAAGAGCCATGTTAACTATTTGACTATGGGAGCCATGTTAACTATTTGACTATGGAAGAACAACTGTCCTCTTGATAGAACGGGAAGATTGGAAGAAAGAGCATGAAAGAACAGAAAGCTTCCTTTCCCATCCTGGTGGGAGAAAATGTCCTTTCCAGCCCAGAGCAGAAGGTTACGCAGAGCGTGCCTGCCCTCGGATGTAGGTTTAGGTTCAAATTCTGGGTTGTCTATTTGTTAGTCAAGTCACTTCTAGCACAATATTTGACTTCATTTCCTCCATTTCCTCATCTGTGAAATGGGCGTAACAGTAGTGGTCGTGATACAGGCTCATGTTTCTTCATCCACAATTCTGAAACCGGAAAAGCTCAGAAAGTTCCAAGTTGTTTGAAAGTTTGATGCTAACGCCTTTGGCAACAAGCCTTGACTAGGACTTGTCTGAGGCTAATGTTTATGGTCTTTATCTCACTTGGTATGGGAGCTTATATAGACTTTGCTGCAGAAATATTAATATAGTTGAATACAGCGTCCTCCCCAAACCCCTCTGGCTCTGATCCATAATATATTGTATATGCGTGGCATTACCTTGTCAAAATCCAAAATATTCGGAAACACAGCTGGATCCAAGAGTTTCTTTTGGGAGACGGTAGACTTGCAGGACTAGTGATTGTTGTTTTTGTTGTTATGCTTATTTGTTAGAACGGCCTCCTTTCCGGCCATAACCAGTTGATTAAAAGAAATGAGAGGAATTCCCACTGCGACTCAGCGGTAATGAACCGCATATATCCATGAGGATGCGGGTTCAGTTCCTGGCCCCCCGCCCAGTGGGTTAGGATCCCACCTTGCCAGTCATCTGCGTTGTAGACCGTCAGGGACTGGGATCTGGCATTGCTGTGACTAGGCCCGCAGCTACAGCTCAATTTTGACCTCAGATCCCTAGTCTGGGAACTTCCAAATGCCCTGGGTGCGGCCCTAAAAAGAATGAAAAGAAAAAGAAAAAAAAAAGAAATGAGATTCTTTAGCCTGAAAAGAGGATGTTTGTGGAGACATGGTTGCTTTTTCAAATACTTGAAAGACTGACATCCAGCGGAGGGATTATTTATTTAGCCCGCTTCAAGGTCCAAATTTAACTGGGATCAATGGATGAAAATTTCAGGAAGAAGAATTAAGTCAGTAGAAGGAAGCAGCATTAAGGGAAATGGGCAAAAAACAGTACAGGCGCTTTCCCAACACGGTGAGATCATTGTTTTTGAAGGTATTCAAACAAAGGCGAGAAGACCAGCTGGCAGGGCTGTTGAACGTGATGCTGTGGAGGGTATCTGAACATTAACTAGCGGGTGGCAGTGAGGAGATGGGGTGCAAGGTCTTCCACTGACCGCTAATGGCGCACCCAGTCGAGCCCGCAGGGCACCCTTGGGGGCTGTCCTGAGAGGTTGGGCTGTGACCTCCTCGTTTCCTCCAGGTGTCCGTCTGCCAGGAGATGGTGACCGAGCTGCGCAGCATCATCCTGTGTCAGGACAGTGTCCACCCGCGCCGGCGGCGCTCCGGCCTGCCTCCGCCCCGGCCTCCCATCCCGGAGGAGCGCCGGCCCCGGGGCACCGTGACGCTCAGCAACGGCAAGCTGTGCGGGGCCGGGGAGCCCGACCAGCTGGCGCAGAGACTGGCCCAGGAGGCCGCCCTGGTGGCCCGCGGCTGCACGCACATCCGCGTGTGCCCCGAGTGCCGCCGTTTCCAGGGCCTGCGGGCCCGGCCGTCGCCCGCGCGCAGCGAGGAGAGCCTGGAGTGGGAGAAGACCACCAACAGCAGCGAACCCGAGTAGCTCGCGGGCGAGGATGCTTCGCCCCGCGGCCCCGTCCGGAGGCGGGGCCACTGGGCTGCACGCCGGGACCCCGGACTTGTACAGCGTCCACACTTCCCTCTGGATTTTGGATCCAGTAACTTTACAAAAAAGATCAAAGAGCCTGACGCCCCAGCCAGAGACAGCGTCCTCGTCCGAGGAGCCGGGGGCCACCCAGAGCCGTTGCGCCCAAGGGGCAGGGGACGCTCCCTCCTGGCCAAGAGTCCCTTGTTCCCCACTGGGCCTTCTCCTCCCGCCTACAGTTCAGAATCAGGGTGGGGGTCCCTGCCCAGACCGTCCAGTGAATCGGTGACGTCATCAGTGGAATTTCCCCCCAGGAAGGGGCCATTGTACCCTGGGTCTAGTTCTTACAGGAAAAAACAAAACAAAAATTAAACTCAACAGGGAAGTTTTTCTTTTCTGGATTTGTATATTTTTGTTAATGTTCTTTTGTCTTCCCCTTTCTCTCCTTCCCTCCTTTTCTTAGATTTGTTGTCTTCTCAGTTCTGTTTGTTTGTTTTGTTTCCTTGGGGTGGGGGGGCTGGGGTAGGGAATGGCAGTTTCTACAATCCCTGTTCCCTTCCCTGGAACTCTAGGGTATGGAGCGGCCGGTGCATCAGACTCCAGGTGCTGAATTCTCCTACCCGTGCAGGAGAAGGGTCTGGGGAAGAACTAGGTGGAGAGTCTCAAAGGTCCATTAAAGAAATCTTTTGAATGTCAAAATCCAATTAACTCATAGTTTATGGAGAGCCCTTGACATGCCTGGATGAATCCATCCTTTCTCTTTTTGACCTTCACTGTTACCGGGTTTGATTTGGCCTTTGGTGAGTGTGATCTCTGAAGAAGAGAAAGAGGGAAGGAGGGCAGGATGCAAAGTGTCCCAGGACCTTGAGTGAGGAGCAGAGAGGGTAGATGCACATTTCCGGGATGGTGGCCTGGGCTTCAGTGGAAACACGCTGTTCACGGGGGAGGAAGGATGGGGCCACGCTGCTGGTCTGGTGCGTACTTTGTCAACTGCACCTCTTTTTAACCGAACTCGGTAGCTGCCTATGAAGCCAGGCCGCCAAGATATCTTGGATGGGGTGATGCTTGTTACTAGATGTGAGACCTGAGTACAAGTGTGTGTGTGTGTGTGTGTGTGTGTGTGTATTATATGGAAAGATTTTAAGTAATCAAGAACTGGCCAGGAGAGAGGCAGTCTCGTAGCTATTATGCAGGCCTGGGAACTGGGAACTCTTGGGACCTCAAAGAAGCAAGGGCAGTAGCCCCGCCTTGTATGACTTTACGTGAAGCCTCTCACTTCTCTTCCATCTGCACGGACTTACTGATACTTTCCAGGCTGTCAGATGATGCTAAGTGCTTCTCTCCCTGGGAGACGTTTGCGGTGTCTGTCGCACTCATCCTGGGGGGAGGCCTGAGGTGTCCCAGCAGCTGCTCGATCTTTGTGTGGCTTCGCCACTTGGGAGATTCCTACAGAGTTTTCGTTTTCTGATGGAAAACAAATTCTATGCAATTTCTGATTGTCAACGGGGAAAATTCAGAGGGAGAGAGGAGTAAACGGCCACTCCCACCACCTGCCCCCACACCCCCGTCACCACCTTGAACCGAATGGCCCTCACGTGGTTTCTGTTTTGAATGTACTAAAAAATAAAGACGCCTTTGGAAGATGTTGAGCTTACTTCCATGTCTCGCCATCCCCCTTCGGTCGACATCTTCTATGTGCCAAGACAGTTAGTTAGAGCTGCCATCCCCGGGGATACCCTGACGATTCCTATAAAGGACGCCCGTTTTGTCCTGGGCTGACCTCTTCTCTCTCATGAATTTGAATCCTTTTAATTTTTTCCTCTTAAACCATCGGATGTCGGCAAGCTGTGCGGGACACGAGTCTCTGTTTAAACCTTGCTTAGAGCCTCCTGGAGAAACGTGGATCTGGTGGGAAGGGCATGGGAGGGCCGACGGACCACGGACCGCAGTGGTGCCACGCTGCGCCAACCCACAGCCCCGCCCCTTGCTCCTACTGTCAGATGGCTTGTGGGGCGGGAAGGGTTGTTTTTTTTAAAAAACTCGTTTTTATGAGCAGGATATCTTGATCAATAGCAAACTTTTTTTAATGGATTAGTGAAATAAATGTCCCCATGAATCATTTATAAAGTCCGTTTCTTTCACTGTGTGGAATTAAGATAAGACTGACAGCACTGGCAGTTTCTCTTAGCTGCTGAGCCCATCGCTGCACCTCGCTCAAGCTGCTGAGTGAATTTGCAACCAGCTAGTTCTCTTCCTTGGTTTGTCTCCACTTTTTATCTGTTGGTTGTTGGCTTTCTTTTCCATTCTGTATTTTTCTATCTGACTCTGTGTACTGTATAAAGCCGTTTCTTTTTTTTTTTTTTTTCCTTGTCTGTTTATCTTTCTTTGACTGGAATATTTACAATAAAACAGAAACAAACCCTGAAATGCTGGTGATGGATGAAAGCTGTTTTGGTGTGGAGAGAACTGCTCCGTGTGTCTAAGATCCAGGTACTTGAAAAGCAAATAAAATATCCACGCACATTGTTTCTTCCTGCCCTTCTGGCTCCCTCCCTCTCCCTTCCCCCACCCTTTCAGCTCTTGGTCACACCCCAGAAAAATCTAGGTGGCTTCTTTCAGCTTGCGGTCCTGGGAGTCCTGGCCAGTCCCCCACCCCCATCCCAAGCGGATACACATGTTAATGAAGTGCGGGACTCATAGAGTTTTGTCTTCCTAAATGCGCTTTCACAGAATAGCCATCTATTGATACCCAGAGTAACTCTAGTCAGATATCAGCCCAGATTCCACTGGGAGCTTGAAGATTACATCAATTAAAATATAATACTTTGCTTTATTTCTTTTAATTGCCTTGCAGGGCCCCAACCGTCACAAGATCTCTACCCGAACCCAGGTGGGGTGTAAGCTGAGCATGTAGATGGCTGAAAATCTTTTGGCTTCCTCTAATCCAGTGCTCGTATGAGAATATTCATCCTGGGAACCTGCCAGCGGGCCCTCTTATTGGTTAGGTGAGACCGAAATATCATGATAACCAATCCACCCCGGGGCCGCTCTGTGAAAGTTTATTAGTTTTGGATTCCAAGGAGTTTAATTTTCTTTCGGAATCCAAGGGGGGACTTCCCCGTGGCGTACGAGTCCAACACCTGAGGCCAGAAAGGGCCGGGGCTTCGCGGGCACGGCAGGCGGGCCGGTGGTGTGAGTGAGGCTTGAGAGAAGCGTGCGTAGCCCTCCCGCCAGCAGGGTGTGCGTAGCGGGCAAAGCAGTCTGGACACGATAAGCGAGATTCGATTCCCTGACGGGTCGGCGGCGGCTCTCTTGGGCTAATAACAAAGAGGCCTGTTGGGAAAATGCAGAGAAGGAATCCTTTCATGAAGATTTCACTTAAAGCTAGTGCTTTCTAGGGGGCCTCTGAAAGAGGAAAGTTAAGCCTTTTAGTTGCCTTCAGTTATTCCCACGCCTTTCTGTAAAAGGGGACTCCCCGTCCCCAACGGGCACATCCCCCATTAGCCAAATGGAGCACCCGCGGTGTCCTCAGGGGCTGACAGCCTGGGCATCTGACGGTATGCCTCAAAGATGGATGCCAGCATGCCTCCAGAAAACTCTTCTCTAGAAAAAATACAGAGTCTGTCGCTCTGTCTGTCACATCTGGGTGTGGTTTCTGGAGGAAAAAAAAATCTCCCAGTTTTAGAACTGAGGAGGGCAACAACCCCGTTGTCATTTAAGGGCAACCAGGCAAGAGAAGGTCTGTCGCTTTTAACACGATGTTATCATTCAAATGTTACTAATTTCATACTAATTTTCAAATCTGGAGTTCCCTGGCGGCTCAGTGGGTTAAGGATCTGGCATTGTCACTGCTGTGGCTCAGGTCACTGTTGTGCTGCCAGTTCAATCCCCGGCCCAGGAATTTACACATGCAGCAGGCAAGGCCAAAAAAGAAAAAAAAAAAAGAGGAAGATCACCATTAAACAAGTAGGAGATCTAGCACTAAGATCAAAAAAGAGAAAAGTGTACGAAAGGAATAAAGTGGAAAACAACCTCTCCGATCAGAAATGATAGACTAGTTAAGGGCCTAAGAAGGGACATTAAAAAAAACTGAGCATAAAATCTGCCCCTGCATTAACTAAGAGCGTGCATCTAAATATTTCACTGGTTGGAAGTGAAGTGTGTCAGAGAATCAGTGCATTGTGATAGTGCTGTGTCTGGGGATTTGACCCTATTTACTGGCTAGAATGTGTAGAGTATGTATTATAGAGGATGGAGGCCGGACCCGTAAGTGCGACGATCCTTTTGCTAGAAAATTGGCTAAAGAATTCTGCCCACTGTTCAGTATCCCTTGGGCTCACCCCAGAGTTCTCTCTTAGCTATGGCGGCGGAGTCAGGGGGCAATGGGGCCAAGGGACCTCTCGTCCTGTCAGGACATTTTCATAGATAGGTGAGTGACCTCAAAAGAATATGTCTTTAGCACATAGCCCCACACTAGACTCTGGGCTAAAAGAAGAAGAATCTGACTGTCCCCTGTCTGGGAAGACAAACTTCCTGGTAAGAAACAGTGAAAGCGAAGCACAAAATATCTAAGTGCTGGACTGTGTGGTTTGGAATACAAACCACGTAGAAATTCAGAGCAGTGAAGGATTCCAGGTTGCAGAGATCGGCTTAGTGGAAGAAGCAGGACTGTTTGTATCCTGGGGGGTGTTAATTTTTTTTTTCATGTCTAGAAAAACAAGACTTTGCTTCATCTCCCTGGGGGTGAAATATGGTTAATTCATGTTGATGAATTCAGCGCTCTTCTGATAAGGGATAGCTTGTTGTAGCTGTTGTTTTGATTCACCCACAGTGTTCATTTTGCAGGATGCCGGGTCTCCTGTCATGCTTCTTCCTGTTTGCTGCCAACACTGTTTAGAGATTTTCACCACTATCTCATTTCTGGGCTTCTTTAGGTTGTGTTAGTGGGATTGGCCATAGAGAACAGCCTGGCTTTACGGAATCCAGAAAGACTAACTGTGAAATAAGCAGCGAAATGATCTGAAGTGGGTTATGAGCTCTTCAAAAAAAGATCACATCCTTTTTAAATTGGGGGAAAGGAGTGTGAATACAGAACTGAAGGTGTGGAGCCAATGTGAAAAATTAATACAGAACCAAACTCCCAAATTTCTGATGTACAGGAAGATTCTGAAGGATTTTCCTTTTCTGTCCATTAAACCATCCGGTTATCCACAGCCCATGGCGTCGGCCTGGGAAGTTACTCTACTTGAATTGTTCCGATTAGATTCTTAGTAGCTTTCCCATTAAAAATAACAGGCTGTAACTTCCATTTCTACCTCATCTGTAATCCTATAGCACCAAGTGGGTCTAGAAAAGCCTGCTAAATCACCAAAATCTGGTGACATGTGACAGTCGAAGGAGAGAGGTCAGGAGCAGGTAAACAGCTCAGGACAGCATTATCGGAAATGCTGTACACACACACTCAAATGTGGTGATACTTTAAAACTGCCTTCAGGAGGATCTGATGAGAAATGCTTCTGTATGGAGAGACGTAAACTTACTTCTCTGTGCTGTTCGTGTGTGTGTGTGTACTTAGCACAGACCTGCAGGTTCCCATCTGGGGGCTCCTCGGGTCCATTTCAGAAGAAAGACACTTTCTGTGATCACTTCAGCCTTCGTCCGTGCTTCCAGATACCACTGCTGGGTTTAGTCTTCTGACTTTCAGTGGCTTGGTTCTCGCTGAGCGGTCTTTGATGTAATTTATTTCTAAGCCAAAGCATATGTAGACGCATGAAGTAAAAGGTGTTTTTTTTCCCCATTCCCAGTTGACGGATAAGATGCCTGAGCTGACTTCTTAAAACCTCTTCTCTCCACCCTCATCAGCTGCAATGCAAAGTTCCTCTGACAGGAACAAGTTTCCGGGCTAGGGATCTAATCGGAGCTGTAGCTGCCAGCCTATGTCACAGCCACAGCAACACCAGATCAGAGCCCCGTCTGGTGTTGTGGCTACCACAGCTCACGGCAACCCCGGATCCTTAACCCACTGAGCAGAGACTAGGGATCAAACCCAAGCCCTCTTGGATGCTAGTCGGGTTCATTACCACTGAGCCACAACAGAACGCCTTAGAAGCCACATTTTTATTCAGATAGCATTATCTTTTGTTGCAAATATATCAGATTTACTGAGGCTGCCATTATTTCCAGAGAAAGTAAGGCCCTCCCTGATTCAGCACCCCCTGATCTTTTAACTCTCTCCTGATCCTTTTCTCACCTACCTTCCATCCCGCCTTGCAGTCCGCCACACCGCTTCCTACTCAGTACTGCTCTTCTTTTCCTCTGCCTTTGCTTTAGCAGTTCCCAGCTGCTGGAACGCCTTCCCATTCACCCCTCCCTTGCCAAAGCCCAGGCACATTTGAGACCCAGCGCCAACATCACCTCCCCATGACATCTTCAATAATCCCATCACCGAGACTCTAAGAAAATCACCTCCCCTCTCCTGAACACTGCCGGACTTTCTCTACGTCCCTTATCACACCCTGCTCTGAACTCCTTGTACTTGACACATGGGTTGTTCTTCCTACTCCCACCTACCAGAGTAAGGCCCTTCAAGAGCAGAGAAAATGCCTTTTTCATCTTTTATTCGTCCACGGTGCATACAATTCTTTGCGCATATTTGGTTCCCATGAATGAATGCATGAATGAAGGAGGCAAAGTCAGCTGAGAGCAAATGTGCATAAAAATGCTGCAGCTTTGGAACTGAGTGGTAGGAATATGCAAATACAGCTCCAATTTAAGGCAGCCGTGCATAGAGCAACTTAATAATTCATGCCAGGCAAAAATATTATTTCATTTATTTGACTGGGCATGAACCTGGTGGGGACAGCAGGTTGATAATATCCGTAAGCGGGTGGAGAGCTGGTTCCAATCAGTAGATACAAGGAAAGGCTTTCTTCCAGCTGTCTACATGCCCTCTATACGGGTTATAAGATTCAGCCTCCTGACTCCCACACTGGCTTTGGAAAAATCAATCAGGCTTCTCCCTTCTCTCCTCATTATCCTCAAAAAGAGATTTCCGCTCCAAAATAAAATTACCAAAACTTGGTTCATGGGCTATCCATTTCAATATAAGTCCATCACGGTGGTACTTGCTCGGAAGGAATGTGATCATCTTTACGAAAATAATCAAAATCAAATCCAGTTTCCTCTTTACTCACCAGGAAAACTGAAAGAATCTCCACGAAGAGAAACAAATTATAGCTCTAGCATGTAGACTGATTACCATTCTGTGAAGCCTAACCGGTTTTGATGAGTTTAGAAAAATGCTGCAGTTTTCTTAAGTGTTCATGTTTAGATCAAAGAAGGAAGGGAACAGGGGGAAGGAACCAACTTTTCTCCAGTATCTGCTATATGCCAGTCACGCTACTGACATTTGTTTATTTAATCCCACGATGACCCTCTGAATTAAATACTACTACTTTCAGGAGAGAAAACAAAGGCTCCTGGAAGTGAAGTAACATATCCGTAGTGCCACAGCTAGTAAAAGACAAAGCCTCATAGTGAAAGGCAAACCTTCAAACCCAGTTTTGTCTGTCTCCTTTTCTAGGGTATCTTCCATCGCATCCTATCATTTGATCCCATCTGGGGGGCTTCCTCCAGAAAGGAGAGAACATAGGCAGGGTCCTGTGTATGCCTGGTTTACGTTAGCTGGGACTCTTGCTTTTTGCTGTTGAAGCACATTTTAGTTCTATAACTTGGTTCACCCCTAATATTTTGCATTAGTTTTTGAAACAGGCTGCTTCCATAAATGCTCAGGAAGCACCAGAGATTCTGAGTATATTACTTTAGAGATGGAATTTTACTAGCAGAAGAGATTTTATTAGCTTCTCTGATGACATTTCTTATCATTAACGGCAGGGAGGGTTGATGGTTTTCATACAGCACACACCAGTGAACCAGAACGGTCATTTAGTTGATATAAACATCCAGCTGCTCTGTTTTTGATTCCGGAGAGAGAGTCCTGTTCAGGGATCCGAAGTAACAGTGTAAATGAGGAAAATTATACAGAGAGTCTGGTAGAGCTATAACTTTGCCCCCTAGACTTGTAAATGTGGAAGGACCCTCCAACAATCAGTTACTCCATTTTAGTTCACAGCCCACCCTTATGATTATACCCAAGCCACTGTAACCAAAGAGGTAACTAACCATTCAAACCAGGATACCTTTATTAAATGCTTTGTTTGCAGTGGTGGGGAGGGAGGGAGGTTTGTGGGTGCCGCTGGGGGATATGAAGATGGGTGAGCTCATGTGGAAAAGGCAGCAGACATTTTATCCTCTGTGGCCCCTAGAACTAATTGTGTACATTGCTGAGATACAGGACGTAGATCAATAAAAGGATAACTTTTAAACCGAACAGTGAGCTCCCTATGGCTGTAAGTATGCAAGTTAATCGTATCAGAGATGCCTTAATAAATTAAGGCTATCAGAAAGGGTTCTTATATTTTATGAGAACTCAGACTAAGTGGCCTATTATGATGCTCCATTATGGAAGAATAGCATGATGATAATAATACCTGCCTTTTATTGAGTACTTTTTTTATGGAAGTATAGGTGATTTACAATGTTGTGTTAGTTTCTGGCGTGTAGCAAAGTGATTCAGTTACATGTGTGTGTATTCTTTTTCATATTCTTTTCCGTTTTCGTTCCTGACAAGACATTGAATATAGTTCCTTGTGCTTTATACGGTAGGACCTTGTTGTTTATCTCTTTTATATAGAGTACTTAGTCATTGCCAGATAATATGCTCTATTTTATATATGCTATTTTTATATTCAGAGCAGAAGATAGTATTTCCTTCCTGTTACAGGAAAGGAAACTATTTGACCTGAGCAGCAGGAGTTTAGAAGTCAGTGGTAGAATGAGGATTTGAACACAGCTGCCCAGCTCTAGAGTCTTTACTATTTTTAGTAAAGTCCTTTTCCTTTCAACCTGGTGATCCTATGATTGTCAGGCATGAGGTCTGCCTTCCAAATGTCATTTAAAAGAGGAGACAAATGTGCATGAGTCTAATGCAAGTGGAAATAATATATAATAAAAATATTATCTTGTTAATAATACATAGTTACAAGTTAATCAGATTTATTTAACAATGAAAGGCATGATTACAAAAGGCATGAGGAATTTATGTAATCAACAAACTTCATGTTCAGCAAGAATTTATTATTACACAGTCAAAAGGTTCTTTCAGCATCTATTTTGTGCACATTTCTCTCTAGATCCTGAAAGATACAGAAACAAGGTATCTAAAACTGCAGGAAATCACTTTCTGGGCCACTCACTTGACCCTGAATCTTAATTTGGTTTTGTGACATTTCTGTCATTTTATTGCTACTTAACTCATACTTTACTGTTTAGTCTTTCATGAGTATTAAAATAATACACATGCATTATAGAAAACTTAGAAAACCCAAAATGTGGAGGAAAACATACCCCAAATGTCAACACCTAAAGACACTATTAAAATTTTGTCTTCTAGCTATCTTTACTTTTTTTCTTTTTTGGCCACCCCCGTGGCATATGGAAGTTCCAGGGCCAGGGATGGAGTCCAAGCCAGAGTTTCACGCACGAACTGCGCCACAGCGGCAGCAACACTGGGTCCTTAAACCTGCTGTGCTGAGCCGGGAATGGAACCAGCGCCTCCAGAGAGACAAGCCAGATCATGAACCCACCGTACCACGGCAGGAACTCCAATTTTTATGTGTTTTTGAGTCACTGTGACCTCACTGTATGCTACTGCATTACCTAACTTCCTCTGTATATACATTGGGCTTATCCGATGAGATCAGGAACTAGTAGGAGGCAGAAACTAGGTACTCCACTTTTCCCGAGTCCCTGGAGTACCTAGAAGTAAGCCTTGCACAGTGCTCTCAGTGCAGCAGGTACTGGAATAATGAGTGCATTAATTGCTGACTCATTTTATCAATCAATAATTGAATGAACATTAAATATAAAACAAGGCTCTCTACCCTTGAGGAATTTACAGTCTGTGCTAAAAGTCTAATTGCACAAAACATTCTAACCTAAGTCAATACGTGATTAAATGCTGAACGAGTAATGGCAGGATATTTCTTAGAAAGAAGTGATGTATCGTGAGGGAAGATGGCCTGGGACATACCCGAAGGGTGTAACTAGGGTGGGAGAACCTGAGATTATTTTTTTCTAACCATCCAAAGGCTCCCGAGAGAAACGGGCTGGTCTGCCGCCAGCCGGCTCCCGTTATTCTGCTCGGTGCCAAGTGGCCTCTCCGTCGACTGTCTCTGAGGACCCGTGGTATTCGGTACAAGCAAAAGAAGCCAGAGCCCCTGTCTCTGCGCAGAGGGAATTACCTGGCTAGCGTCTCCTCCCAGCTCTGGGATGAGGAGGGAATTCTAGGCCACGCGTAAATTTACGGGCAAAGGGTTCTAAGACTTCTTAGAGTTCTTTCTCTCTAAGTTAAAGTCCGCTTGGGTGGAAGTGCTGAAACAGTACTCTCTGCTGCCTACTTAGCTGATAATTGAGGTCTCGGGGCTCCCATTATACAACTTGTGCTGAAGAGGCCTGGGGCCGGGTACCGAGCCTCGGCTCTGATGGGCCACGTGTGAGGGACACTCCAAGGACCTGGGGGCTTTCACGGATGGCCTGAATTCCATGAACAGTTCTCAGCTAATCAATAGGGCAAAGCAATCAGGCGGATGTGAGCAGGGCTGGATTTGAAGGATTTTCGCGTAATCGCACTGGAGAATTACCCTGGGTATAAAGAAATGTGTAACATCAAGCCCCATTTGGCATGCTTCAGCGAAGGCGGTGGCAGCTGGTCTGACAGGATGCCTGCCCCTTCAACAGCTCTTCTAATTCCAGATGAAATGAAAATTCCCTCCTTAGTAGTCATTAAGGCTCCAATTTTACTTCTCATTATTAAACCATGGAGTTGGCCAAAATATTTAAATTAAACAAAATGAAGAGATTTATGAGCGAACTGGAGTCTAGGTGAAAAATTGCAGTCTAATCTCCAAAGATTAAGAAAGGCACAATAACCACACTATTGAAAAAAAAGCAAATCTCAGAGTAAACAGGAGGAAATGTTCTTTCTTATTTCCCCCCAAGAACTAATTCTTTGAAATTGAGTTTTTAGATGATGACTTCATGCTTGGTAATACCCACCTGATTTGAGAACTGTTGGAATAAGATTTCAGCGGTATTCGAGTCTCCACATAGAACTGGAGACGTACGGCAGATGGATGGCCGTGAGCAGCTGGCAGCCGCCCGTGGAGGCAGAGCGCTATGATGAGAACAACAGGAGTTCTCTCAGACCCTCCCTTGCCCTTAAGACAGAACCTTGCTAGGTGGTCAGTGTGCGGGTCAGAGATTAAATTAGCTTGATCTTCAGTTTCCCCACCAAGACTCTCAGTGGGGAGCTGGTGTGCCAGAGGGAAGGGTGTTTCCTGCCGGCTAGCTGAGAGTCCCCTGGGCGAGCACAGTGCTGAGAACCCATTCGGCTGCCTTCTTCCTGGAAAATTGCGATTGCAGGGTCATCTTTGAAAGGGGCGATTGCAGGGTCATCTTTGAAAGGTGGTGAGAGATGAAAGGGTCTGTAGGCAGCCACCGAAGCCAGCCAGCAACCATTGAAAGCGTTTTAATTTATTACCGAAGAGTGTCACAGACATTCATAATCCCATCTATTGGTCCTAAACCTCTTCCAGAAGTTACATTAAGGGCAGTAGGGACGATGATTGTTCCCTGGGGACTGTGACGGAGAAATCTAGTCTCTCCAAAATAGAACACCATCAGGCCTTGGTGGTTCAGTGGTAGAATTCTCACCTGCCGAAACGGAACACCAGAAGCTTGCCTGGGAGGGAAGTGGTATGATCTGGACATTAGTGTTAATTACCACAAGGTCCCAACTGCCCCCAGATACGGCATGTTCCCATAAACCTGCTAGGATACCTGACATCGTCAATAGAGAGGTTTCTTTGGATTAAGGAGGTATAGTATTGAGTTAATCATTATAAGTCAGTTACCCAATCGAGAGGCAAGGTCTAGGAGAGGTCAGCTTTTATGAAAGTTATAAAGGTTCCTGCTTCCAAGGATCCTGGGGTTTCTGGGGGCACTGGGTCGGTGGGAAAGCTGGCCCCAAAAATAGAGGGGTGGGGTGGGGTGGGACAGAGAAGAAAGGGAACTAAAACTTGTTCATTTTGATTGTGTCCCAGGTGCTCTTACATAAATTACATTTAATCCTCACAGCTACCCTCTCAGCTAGTCTTTCTTACCCTCATTTTAGAGCTGAAGAGTTGGAGGCTCAGGGAGTGGAAGTAATTTGCCCAAGTTCACAAACCTCTCCCAGCATGGATGTGAACTCAAGCTTGCCAGCTTCAAAGTCACGCTCTTTGCGCGGCGTCATGCCAACTCCTGGAAATTAAGGACTAGGAGGCTTATTTCACAATGGGGTCAGCCAGCTCACCTGCCCCAGCAGCCTTTGTGGGAAATTCTGAGTGTAAGAAACCCCACAGTCTCCCTTCATAAAACCTTCCGAGATCGAAATGCAGGGAGAGTGTCTACGTGGGAATGAGAGTCTAGATTGACCTGATCCGGTTACTGTCCCCTAAAGAAATTCACCTTTGCCTCGTAGTCTTGTCACAATCACCGTGGCTGCCACCTTTGTCTCTGGGGCCACATCTGCTCTTTCTCAAAAGGACTCAAGTGGACCTCAGACTCTTCATTCCCCGTAGCAGAGCTGCAACAAGGCTGAACAATGAAAGCAGACAACTGGAAGGCTCAGCGATAACAAAAGGTAAATAAACACAGTTCGAGGCAACTCATTAATCAGGCTCAGGAGTTGCTTCTGCCCAGAGCCGGGTCCATCCTCCCTTCACAGACCCCTCCCCACCAGCTTCCGGCCTGCGTTGGGGTGCCCCCCCCCCTCACTCCAGTGAGGCATCTAGAACACCTTAAAGCATGTCTGTGGAAGTTCAGGCCATGGCCTAAAAGTCAGCCTTCAAATTTCTAAGTAAGTACTTGCCCCACGCAGATGAACATGAACTCGACTTACATACTGGTAGCACCAAATTCATAAGCCAATCTGAGCCAAAAATGGCATGTAGCATAAGACAAAGAGGAGAAACATTTTACAACTTGTCAAAATATGAATACCAGTGACATTTTTTTATTTTAAATACAACCGCTCAAAGCACTGGCAGCAACTCTTCTCCTTGACCAGAGTCAGTGACTAAATTGAATAAATTCTTCTCATGGTTTGTTCACGATGTTTAGAACAGGTCTATGTTTTCATAGAGCTACCAAGTCAGCTACCTTTCAAATGCCTGGAGATCTTCAAAACAACAGTAAAATAATATTTCATACCTATCAAGGAGGCCAAATAAATAATTAAAAATCTGATAATACCAACAGCTAGTGAGGGTGTTGGTTTAAAAGAAGTCTCATACCTGCACTGTTGGTGAGAGGCGTGTAAACTGGAAAGAGGAGCTCCCTTCGTGGCTCAGTGGTTAACAAACCCGATTAGCGTCCCTGAGGACACGGGTTCAATCCCAGGCCTCGCTCAGTGCGTTAAGGATCTGGCGTTGCTGTGAGCTGTGGTGTAGGTTGAAGACACGGCTCGGATCCTGCGTTGCTGTGGCTGTGGGGTCCGCCAGCAGCTGTAGCTCCAATTAGATTCCTAGACTGGGAACTTCCATATGCCATGGGTAAGGCCCCAAAAAGAAAAAAAAAAAACTGGAAAGAAAAATTTGCAATAGTTAGTAAACGTAAAGGTGAGAAAGACTATGACTCATCAATTCCGTATCTTGGCATATACTCTAGAAAAACTTTTGCACATGTTCACAAGTAGACATGAATAAGAATACTCACTGCAGCAGTTTGGTTTTTTAAAAATTAATTCGGATTTAATTACTACAGTGGAACAATTCACAGCTGTAAAAGTGACTAAACCAGCTCTACATATGGATGAGACTTTAAATATAATATTGAGTGAAAACGCCTGCATCTCAGGTGAACAATGCAGTCCTTTTTTCTTATTATTATAGCCGGTTTACAGATTTCTGTCAGTTTTCCAGCTGCACAGCATGGTGACCCGGTTACACATATTTGTCACAAGTGATTAAGACATAGTTCCCTGTGCTATACAGCAAGATCTCCTTGCTTTTCCATCCCAAAGGCAATAGTCTATAACTATTAATGCCAAACTCCCATACCATCCCATTCCCTCCCCCACCCTCTTGGCAACCACAAGTCTGTTCTCCAAGTCCGTGATTTTCTTTTCTGTAGAAAGGTTCATTTCTGCAGTATATTCGATTCCAGATGTAAGTGATATCATACAGTATTTGTCTTTCCCCTTCTGGTGGGAGGCTCAGTATGAGGGTCTCTAATTCCATCCATGTTGCTGCAAATGGCATTATTTCATTCTTTTTTATGGCTGAGTAGTATTCCATAGTGTATATATATACCACATCTTCCTAATCTTATCATCTGTCGATGGACATTTGGGTTGTTTCCATGTCTTGACTATTGTGAATACTGCTGCAATGAACATGCATGTGCAACTGTCTTTTTCAAGGAAAGTTTTGTCTGGATATATGCCCAAGAGTGGGATTGCTGGGTCATATGGTAGTTCTATGTATAGTTTTCTAAGGTACCTCCATACTGTTTTCCATAGTGGTTGTACCAGCTTACATTCCCACCAACAGTGCAAGAGGGTTCCCTTTTCTCCACACCCCCTCCAGCATTTGTTGTTTGTGGAGTTATTAATGATGGCCATTCTGACTGGTGTGAGGTGGTATCTTGTGGTAGTTTTGATTTGCATTTGTCTAATCATCAATGATGTTGAGCATTTTTTCATGTGCTTGTTGGCCATCTGCATATCTTCTTTGGAGAAATGTCTATTCAGGTCCTTTGCCCACTTTTCAATTGGGTTGTTGGCTTTTTTGCTGTTGAGTTGTAGAAGTTGTTTGTATATTTTAGATTAATCCCTTGTCAGTTGCATCATTTGACACTGTTTTCTCCCATTCTGTAAGTTGTCTTTTAGTTTCTTTTTGGTTTCCTTTGCTGTGCAAAAGCTTTTCAGCTTGATTAGGCCCCATTGGTTTATCCTTGCATTTATTTCTGTTGCTTTGGGAGACTGACCTGAGAAAACATTTGTAAGGTTGATGTCAGAGAATGTTTTACCAATGTTTTCTTCCAGGAGTTTAATGGTGTCTTATCTTATATTTAAGTCTTTAAGCCATTTTGAGTGTATTTTTGTGCATGGTGTGAGAGTGTGTTCTAGTTTCATTGATTGGCATGCAGCTGTCCAGGTTTCCCAGCAATACTTACTGAAAAGACTGTCTTTTGCCCATTTTATGTTCTTGCCTCCTTTGTCAGAGATTAATTGACCCTAGGCATCTGGGTTTATTTCTGGGTTCTCTATTCTGTTCCATTGGTCCGTATGCCTGTTTTGGTACCAGTACCACACTGTCTTGATTACTGTGGCCCTGTAATATTGCCTGAAGTCTGGGAGAGTTATGCCTCCTGCTTGGTTTTTGTTCTTCAAAATTTGCTTTGGCGATTCTGGGTCTTTCGTTGTTCCATATAAACTTTTGGATTGTTTGTTCTAGTTCTATGAAGAATGTCATGGGTGATTTGATAGGGATTGCATTGAATTTGTAGATTGCTTTGGGTAGTAGGGCCATTTTTACAATATTAATTTTTCCGGCCCATGAGCATGGAATATCTTTCCATTTCTTTGTATCTTCTTTGATCTCCTTGATTAATGTTTTGTAGTTCTCTGCATATAAGTCTCTCACCTCCTTGGTCAGATTTATCCCAGGTACTTGATTTTTGGGGGTGAACAATGCTGTCTTTCAAGTTTAATCGTTGACAGCAAAAAACACTCACTCAACCATTCTTTCAAAGCAATATTCTTAATTATAGGGACATAGCCTCAGTTAGATATTTTTGAAGGCTGAAATATTGGTCTAATGCCAACAAAGATGGTTTTTCTTAAAGTCTCATGGTTTGAGTGCATCTGTGACATACGGAGGGCTGCTTCTGGCAGCGCTGGCATCTTCTTGGTGAGTACTGATTAAACAAAACAGATGCAAGCAGGAAAAAACAAAACCAAAGAACAACTCCCTATCACAAATACAGAAAAGGGGCAGTAACCTCATTAAAGGAATGCAGATAAGTGGTTTTTAATGAGAATGTGTTAGTCAATAGAAATCAAGACTGTCCAAGCACTCAGATCGCTCAATGCTACCAGCAAAGTAAAAGGACTGAGGAGTGCTTTTCTCCCTCTCCCTTTCTACTAGAATATTAACTCTACTCCAAAGATTAAAGGCGTGATTTCTATTTTTAAATGATTTCTAGCCCTATGTGCCATTTGGGAAGAAGTCACAAAAAAATAGAAGGGGTGGTGACTGGCAGGGGACCTCCTAATTAGTGGTGGAAATACAGAGGTGGTGCGGCACGACGGAAAGTCGGAACTGGAGTCGCGTTCTGGCTGTGCCACTGATGAGCTGATGGTGCTCTGGGCAGTTCATTTAATCATCATCTCTAATGGCTTTTTTTTCTTCTCCTTCTTTTTTTTTTTTTGTCTTTTTGCATTAGTATCTAACCCCGCACCCGCGACATATGGAGGTTCCCAGGCTAGGGGTCTAACAGGAGCTGTAGCCGCCGGCCTTCGCCACAGCCACAGCAACGCGGGATCCGAGCCGCGTCTGCAACCTACACCACAGTTCATGGCAACACCGGATCCTTAACCCACTGAGCAAGGCCAGGGATCAAACCCGCAACCTCATGGTTCCTAGTCGGATTCGTTAACCACTGAGCCACCACAGGAACTCCTAATGGCTTTTCTTTTTTTCTTTTTTTTTTGGTAAAATAAAATCTCTCAGAGTGTCACAGGGAGGATTACAGTGACAACACTTGTAAAGTGCACATAACGTGCCTTGTAAATAAGAAGCGTCTGAGAAATGGAAGAGCTAGTGACAATGATGATGAAAACTTCTGACTCTTTTCCAGACTGCTGCTAGGCACTGCTCTCAGCTACACCTCCTGGCTGTCATTATGCTGGTGGGAAAGGCACAGGAGACTTTTCAAGCTGATCAGAATCTAAGTCAGTAAAGCATTTAGTGGCAAAACCTAACTTCTCACATGTAGGGGATAACCAGCCAGTATGTAATATTAATATAATATAATATATGGTTTCAATTTCTGGTTGCACAATACCGATCAGCAGAGAACTGATTCTATAGACGAGGCTGGGTCTCTGAAGAATTGCTCTGACAGAATTACCCTTTGGCGAAATGCTATTAGCTGAGACGGAGGGTCTTTATGAGTAAAAGCCCAGTGAGTGTCACTGACTCCATTGCAAAGAGTGTTTTTGAGTCTGATGTTGGCTGCATTGTGCACTGTCCATTTTGCCAGGCCTCTGGGGAAAGAGCCTTATCTGATCCTGGTGCCAAAAACAGCTTCAAAAATCCCTTGGGTACTTGGTTTTATCCTTTAGATGCTGTGAACTGACAAGGTTCCTTTCCTTTTTTGTCTGAGTATCTGGAAAGCTCAGTTTGAGGCCCAACTGTGAACTCCGGTGTCAGCAGTGTGCGCATTTTTTAAGCCTCACCTTGGGGTCCTCTTTGTCCCTGTCCTTATTTGTTCTTCTCCTTTCACCTCGTTTTTAGCTGGAAGAACGTTCATACGCAGATACATAAATATACATTCCGAGGTGTATACAATACCGTGTTCTGTACTAACCTATAAAAGAAATTATTCCGAGTGTTAGCACTGCGGGTGGTCTACGGATTGACTGGTGTACAGGAGACTAGATTCGCGTTTTGGTTCTCCCCTAGAACCTTCGTCTACACATGTTGAAACGCCGCCCTTAAAAATGCAGTTAAATTATTAACTCCCATTTAGATCCTAAAGAAGTGTTTTTCCCAGTATATCATTTATAATATACCATTACACCTCAGGAGTTGAGGTATTAAAGTGCCGCTTGAGACATGCTGAGAAAACTCTGGAAAATAACTTGCTAAAAGCAAAACAGTTCAGGAAAGCAATTTTATGTTCCATTTTCCTGGTGGGTTACTCTCTGGGATGGAGGAGCACTGTTTATGTGTAAGCAGAAATCTTATTCCGTATGCTGAGGGGAAGAAAAAACAGTGCCAGCCTGAGACATTAAGCGGTGGCACTCAGCAGATAATTTATGGGGCTGAGAGTCAAGGACCCATACTTTGCAATCATTGTCATCTTTATGCATGAAGGACCATTGGGGCATTTTTTTGCCTTTCTTTTGCTCTCTGGCACGTCAGTTCTTGAAAAAAAGTTATACATATTAAGCCTTGTCATAGGTTCAAAGGTGCATCTGAACTCACTCAAATCCCACGTCCCGTTCCTGACGGAGAAGAGTGCACTTAATTCAGCATTATTACCAAAAGTGAGGTGATGGGCCTCAGCTCTGAACCACAGAGTCAGTCCCCTCTTTGAGGAAAGCACACTGGAGCTTCCTTCCCCCAAGACTGTTTTGCTTCATAATCCTCTTCGTAATTCTGTGAAAATGTGGGTTTTTTTTTTTTCCAGTTCTTTCTGGGCCAAATCCTCGTGAGGTGCTGTGGAAACGGGTGTAATTTCGAAAGGGAAAAGCATTAATTTTTTAGCCAAAAGGAAAGGTAGGGACAGGTCCTTTCTCTCAGGCCTTCATTTTCTTTCAGATGCTGAATTGCATGTTTTTCCTGTTAAACTGCAGACTCGATGAAGAGGAGGGGCGAGTGTGGTCTTTGGAGGAGCGGTCCAGGGACGAGTTTTCCGGGAAGGCGCAGAACAGAATCAGCTGCCTTAAAACACAGAACTCTCCATTCGTCCCTGAAAAAGCTCCGACTTAAGGCTTGTGCCTTATCCCCTTCAGGACACAGTATCCTCATAAGGGATGGCAGCCTGATGGTGACGATGTAGGATCTGGAGTCAGGTTCCCAGGTTGAAATCCCAACTCGACCACTTTTTATTGTGTGATGCTCAACAAATTCCTGCACTTCATTTCCCTAAGCCTTATTTTTCTCACCTACACAGTAAGAATGATAATAGGTGTACCTATCTCCTAGGACTGCTGTAAGGATTAATCAAGACAATCTTTACGAAGCTTTGAGCGCAGGACCTGAATATTAAGCACCTAAAAAAGATATTAGCCATTACTATTTAGAGGATCAAAATCATTTTAAGGATGGTTGAGCCACAAATTTTTACTTATAAAAATTCCTTTTTAATGAGAAAACATTCTTCGTTCTCCCACGTAATAGGATCACAGTTATACGTTCAGTATTGACTAATCAAGAATTAGAATTTTTTTGGCCATGTTCACGGCATGCCGAAGTTCTTGGATCAGGGATCCAACCCGAGCCTCAGCAGTGATCCAAGCCACAGTAGTGAAAATGCCAAGTCCTCAACCTGCTAGGCCACCAGGGAACTCCCAGGAATTAGTATTTTTTAAGTTGCAGCTATTGTCACATCTTTTTTGAAGTAGCGTGTGTATACTTGATAACGGTTGTTTATTCAGGGTGTAGACAAGGATTTTCTGACCCTTGTAAATAACTCTCTGGGCCCACGGAGTCAGAATCTGTGGCTAAGAAAACATTGCCTCCCTGTGACCCTCTGCTTTGTGGAACAGAGGGTTTAGTGATATGTTGTAGGTATTTCATGACGGTGGGGTCTGAGACCAAAAGCGTTCTGAACATGTTGCATGAAATCAAGTTAAGCTATTTTCTCTACTGCAGAACTTCTTGGAGCATTTATAATGAAAACAGTACAATGACTCTCCAAGAGGGTAATATACGATGCTGCTTTTCCCAGACATTTTGGAAGAAAGCTGTGTGTGCGTGTATGTACATGTGTGTGTGCCTGTATGTAAAAGCACCTGCAGCAACCTGGGTGCATGAGGGTTTGCAAACTCACCTTTCTGAGACCTTCTTTCACCAGCCGGGTCCCCAGCTCATGTCAGCTCAGCGGCTTATAAAGCTTCCCTGCTGCCTTACTACTGCCGCTCGCACTGCTGCTGACCTCATGCTCCGTACTTCTTCTTAAGATGCTACAGTCCTTTAAATAGGCTCCCCAAAGTGTTGCCTCACTCTCTGAGTTTATAAATTCTTCTGTGAGGAAAGTTGGAAGATGTTCCCACAGTGAGAACTAGAGGGGTTTGCCACCTCTCCGGTGCGAGCTTCTTCCTGCATACCACCACCAAGTGACTCACAAACATCTAGACGCCTGGACTCCTATCTACCCCCACGTAAGTTTCCCTCCTATTCTGGAAGCTGGGGAAATCTTTTCCCCACTTCCTTTAGAGTACTTTAATTCCAGTGTCTTCTTAGCCTATTGGTAACAAGAACATCCACTTCTCATACCCTAAGATTCCCGGGAACCTGTTCCTGAGTTTCTTACATGGGCAAATATAAGCCTTTTCCCCATTTGTTGTTCATTAAGCAAATATTTGTAGTATTTATACCGAGCTCTTTGAGCTTGGTATCCCTGGAGCTAGAGATAATTATGTGTATTTTGGAGGTAGACAACATTGGGTAGAGTCAAGTCTAAAATCCACCTTACTGGCTTTAGCAATTGGTGTAGAAAGTGGTGCTGTTTACTAAGATAGGGGAGACTAGGTTGGAGGGGAGGGAGGAAGGATACTGAGTTTTCTTTGGGCATGCTCAATTTGAAGGATCTAAGGATGATCCACATGGAAGTATTAAAAGGCAGTTGGATGTGCCTGTCTAGGGACTCAGAGAGGTCTGGGCTTGTGATTTAGAATTCATCAGCATGAAAGTGTTATTTAAACCAGAGCAAGAGACGACATGACCTAGAGAGAGACTAGAGAGGGAAAGGAAAAAAAGAGACCTTGGAAATAAATCCTAAGAAACACCAACAGTTGGAAGTAGGGTGGAGGAGGATAAACTGGTCCAGGAGCCTAAGAAGGAGAAGTTGGTGTGAAAGAGGAGAACCAGATGATGTCCCAGAGGCCAAAAAGAAGGGAGAGGTTAAGGGAACCCAATGCTGCAATGAGTTTAGAATGAAGACAGAAGTATTCATTGGTGACCCTCCCAGGAATGGTTCCAGTGGAGAGCGGTGGAAAAGGAAACCAGACTGGAGTAAACCAGAGGGTGAATGGGGAGAGAAGCAGAGACAGCATGTGTGGCCACCGTGAAACACATTTCTTTGAGAAGGGGGCAGAGAAATAGAGCTGCAGGGGAAGGGCATAGGAGGTGAAGTCAAGAGGATGGGAAATACGAGAGCATGTTCATGTCGATGGGGATGATCCAGTGAGATGTGTGAAGCATGAAAAGCTGGGGAAAAACCAAAGGGTGGAAGGCCTTGCAGTGGGGGTGGGGACCCAGAACCCAAAGGGAGGAATCAGGCTTCAGCAGGTGGAGGGATGTGGTTGCCATCTTAGTGGAGAAAATGCGAGTGCTGAGGTTGGCTTTTAGGGAAGGTAAAGGAAGATAAGTGGGTTCACAGTGATGGAGTTTACTTTTCTTCATGAAGTCTGAACTGAGGTCATCTGCTCAGCAGGAAGGAAGACAAGGAGTACAGGCGGTTTGAAGAGAGAGGGAGGAATCTTAAGGAGTGGGAAATTAGGAAAACTCAGTAAGGTGGGTGAGCAGGCCTGGGGGTCTGTTAGTAGTTATAAAGTTCAAGCGTATCAGTCAGCTCCATTATGTCACTTTCTCTTGCAGTATTCAGTGCCTCTAGAACTGGCTCAGTCAGGTTCATCCCCGGGTTTGCCAGGCAAAGACAAAGGAAAAAGAAGGGCACTACGGCTGGGGCATTCACAGAGGGGTGAGTATATTGATGGACCATGGAGTCTAAATTGTATAGCACCCAACGTAATGGCTGGTACACAGTGGACAGTAGTGAACAGATGAAAAACATACAACCCCCCCTTACACGCCTTCCACAGTTCACTTTTGTATCCTCAACAAAGGTGAAAGGTGTATATTTGGGAGTGGAGAGAGTATTTCGGCAGGCAGGGAGGTCTGTGAATTCTTGAGTCTTGTCCTGCCACAGCCATCGAACCAACTGTTTGTTTTCCTTTCCCCATTATGGTCTTTGTTATCCCCACGGCAAATACAACACACACTCACACAAGAGACAAAGGCATTCTTTACCTCCCTAAAATTTCCCTTGAGGAATTCGGGTTCAGTGAGGGTCACATATATACGTTATTTGTTAAAAGCTATAATAAAAGAATACGAAAAGTAACTGGGAGCATAATGGAAGGAGCAATTTAATTTCCGTGCGCACTTGAGAAGAATGTGTATTCTGTTGCTTTTGGATGGAATGTCCTATAAGTATCTACTAAGTCCATCTGATCTAATGCTTCATTCAGGACCTGTGTTTCCTTATTGATTTTCTGTCTGGGTGATCTGTCCATTGCTGTAAGTGGGGTGTTAAAGTCCCTCACTGTGATTGTATTATTGTTGATTTCTCC
>PVHT021183652.1:2097751-2114215 GCA_004024745.2 Catagonus wagneri
ACGTATGTGTATGTTGTATTTCCATGATCACGCAGCAGTGCAACAGAAAAATTTGTTTACAAAGTATTATTTATTTACTTATTTATTTATTTTTTGTCTTTTTGCCTTATCTAGGGCCACACCCGCGACATGTAGAGGTTCCCAGGCTAGGGGTCTCACAGGAGCTGTAGCTGCTGGCCGACACCACAGCCACAGCAACACGGGATCTGAGCCGCGTCTGCGACCTACACCACAGCTCACAGCAATGCCAGATCCTTACCCACTGAGCAAGGCCAGGAATCGAACCCGCAACTCATGGTTCCTAGTCAGATTCGTTAACCACTGTGCCACAATGGGAACTCCCACACTATATTTCTTGAATGAGGTCAGAGATCAGTAAAAATATCAATATCTCTCAGGAAGATACATGCAGAAACCCTCAACAAAACATTAGCAAATCAAATCTGACAATGTATAAAAAGAATTATACACCACAATTAAGTGGGGTTTATTCTCAGTACACAAGGCTGGTTTAACATTTATAATCAATTAGTGTAGTTTCCATTGTAGGAATCTTTCACTTCCTTGGTTAAATTTATTTTTAGGCGTTTTATTGGTTTTGGTGCTGTTGTGAATGGGATAGTTTTCTTTATTTCTTTTTCAGATATTTCATTGTCAGTGCATAGAAATGTAACTCATTTCTGTATGATTTTATATCCTGCAGTATTATAGAATTTGTTGATTAGTTCCAACAGTTTTTTTGGTTGAATCTTAGGATTTGCTATGTAAAGTATCACATCATCTGCGAATAATGACAATTATACTTCTTCCTTTCCAATTTTGTTGCCTTTATTTTGAGTGATTGTTCTAGCTAGGACTTGTAGTATTATGTTGAATAAGAGAATGAATACTTTTGTCTTATTCTAGATATCAGAGAAAAGCTTTCAACCTTTCACTGTTGCGTATGATGTTAGATGTGGGTATGTCATATAATTTATTTTATTCTACTTAGTTATTATATTGAGGTGTGTGTCCCCCCATACCCAATTTGTTGAAATTTTTTTTTTTTTTTAGTTTACTTTTTAAGGCTGTACCTGTGGCATATGGAAGTTCCCAGGATAGGGGTTGAATTGGAGCTGCAGCGGCCAGCCTATGCCACAGCTACAGCAAGGCAGTATGTGAGCCGCGTCTATGACCGACACCACAGCTCACAGCAATACCCCACTCACTGAGTGGGGCCAGGGATTGAATCCATGTCCTCATAGGTACTAGTTGGGTTCATTACCGCTGAGCCACAACGGTAACTCTAAGTTATTGTTTTTCTTCCCGTTGAGGTGTTTTTTTTTTAAATGAAGGATGTTATATTTTGTCAAAGGCCCTTTTTTGCATCTAATGAGATGGTCATATGATATTTTATGTTCCATTCTATTAATTTGATCTATCACATGTATTAATTTGCATAAGTTGAACTATCCTTGCATCCCAGGGATACATCCCATTTGATCATGGTGTATGATCCTTTTAATGTGTTGTTGAATTCAGTTTGCTAATACTTTGTTGTGAATTTTTATATCTATATTCAGCATGGATATTGGTCTATAGTTTTCTTTTCTTGTAATATCCTTAGCTGGCCTTGGTATTAGGATAATTCTGGCTTAACAAATAAGTTTGGGGAGTTCCCGTCGTGGCGCAGTGGTTAACGAATCCGACTAGGAACCATGAGGTTGCGGGTTCGATCCCTGGCCTTGCTTAGTGGGTTAAGGATCCGGCGTTGCCGTGAGCTGTGGTGTAGGTCGCAGAC
The DNA here is from genome assembly GCA_004024745.2 of Catagonus wagneri. Lineage (NCBI taxonomy): Eukaryota > Metazoa > Chordata > Mammalia > Artiodactyla > Tayassuidae > Catagonus > Catagonus wagneri. The sequence goes on from PVHT021183652.1 coordinate 2,099,532, forward strand.
GCGGCTCGGATCCTGCGTTGCTGTGGCTGCGGCGTAGGCCAGTGGCTACAGCTCCGATTAGACCCCTAGCCTGGGAACCTCCACATGCCACGGGTGTGGCCCAAAAATGACAAAAGGCAAAAAAAAAAAAAAATAAGTTTGGGACTGTTCCCTCCTCTTCAACTATTTGGAAATATTTAAGAAGGACTGGCACCACTTCTTCTTTAAATATTTGGTAGAATTCAACAGTGAAACCATTTGGTCCTGGGCTTTTTGTGTTGGGAAGCTTTTGATTAGTTATTCAATTTCCTTATTGGTCTGTTCAGATTTTCTGTTCTTCATGATTCAGTCTTGGTAGGTTGTATATTTCTAGGAATTTATCCATTTTTTTGGATAAAACATCCAAGTTGTTGGCACATAATTGTTCATAGCAGTCTTTTATGTTCATAGCAGAAATACAGTCTATGTATTTCTGTGGTATCAGTTGTAATATCTCTCCTTTCACTTCCAATTTTTGTTATTTGTGTCTTCACTCATTTTTTTTTTAGTCAAGCCAGCTAAAGGTCTCTCAATTTTCTATACCTTTTTCAAAAAATAAGCTCTTAGTTTTCTTGATCTTTTCTATCATTTTTCTTGTCTCTATTTCACTTATTTCTGCTCTGATCTTTGTCTTTCTTCCCTTATACTAGCTTTGAGCTCAGTTTGTTATGCCTTTGCTAATTCCTTGAGGTGTAAATTTAGACTGTTTTTTGACATCTTTCTATTTTCTTAATATATGCATTTATTACTATACATTTACTTGTAAGAACTGCTTTTGCAGCATCCCATAGTTATTAGGGTAGTGTGTTTCAGTTTTCATTTATTTGAGATATTTAAATTTTTTCTTTTGTTTTTTTTTTCTTTGACCCATTAATTGTTTAGGAGTGTGCTGTTTTGTCTACACACATTTGTAAATTTTCCAGTTTTCCTCTTGCTGATTTCTAGTTTTATATAATTGCAGTTGCAAAAGATACTTGGCATGATTTCAGTCTTAAACTTGGTAAGACTTGTTTTGTGGCAATGAAATCTACAAGACTTGATGAAAGAAAGTGAAGAAGATACACAAAAAATGTAAAGGTATCTTGCATTCATGGATCAAAGAATCAATACTGTTAAACTGTCCATACTATCCAAAGCCATTTACAGAGTTGATGCAATCCCTATTAAAATTACAATAGCAGTTTTCACAGAAATAGAAAATATTCTAAAATTTGTATAGAACTACAAAAGACTCTGAATTGCCAATGTAATACTGAAAAGAAGACTAAAGCTAAAGGCATCATATGCCCTGACTTCAAATTATATTACAAAGCTATAATTAGAACACTATGATACCATCATAAAAATATGCCAGTGCCTTCACTCATTTTAGAGAGCCCAGAAATAAACCCCTACACTTAGAGCCAACTAGTATTTGACAAGAGAACCAAGACCATACAATGGGGACAGGATAGTCTCTTCAAAAAATGGAGTTGGGAAAAACTGGATAACCACATACAGAAAAATGAAATTGGATTCCTATTTTACACCATACAAAAATCAACTCAAAATGGATTAAAGCCTTAAACGTAAGACCTGATATTGTAAAACTCCTCAAAGAAACATGGAAAGAGTCTCCTTGACACTTATCTTGGTAATGATTCTTCAGATATGACACCAAAAACACAAGCAACAAAATAAAAAGACCAACACATGGGACTACAATTAATTAAAAAGTTTCTGCACACACAGCAAAAGAAACAATGAACAAAATGAAAAGTTAACCTATAGAATAAGAAAAAAAATTTGCAAACCATATATCAAATAAGGAATTGATATTCAAAATTATAAATAACTCATACAAATCAAAATAACCAAAAGACAATCTGATTAAAAAATGGGTATAAAATTTGTGGGTTTTTTTTTTTTTTTTGCCTTTTCTCATTTTAGGGCCGCACCCACGGCATGTGGAGGTTCCCAGGCTAGGGATCCAATTGGAGCTGTAGCCACTGGCCTACACCGCAGCCACAGCAACATAGGATCCGAGCTGCGTCTGCGACCTACACGACAGCTCACGGCAACACTGGATCGTTAACCCACTGAGCAAGGGCAGGGATCAAACCCGCAACCTCATGGTTCCTAGTCAGATTTGTTAACCACTGCGCCACGACGGGAACTCCCAAAAATGGGTATAAAATTTGAATAGGCATTTTTCCAAAGAAGACATCCAAAGGACCAATGAAAAGGTACTCAACATCACGAATCATCAAGGAAATGCAAATCAAAACCACAATGAGATAGTAACTTCCATCTGTTGGATGACAGTCATCAAGAACACAAGAGAACAAGTCTTGGTGAGGATGTGGAGAAAAGGGACCTCTTGTTCACTGCTGGTGGAAATGTAAGTTGATATAGCCACTGTGGAAAACAGTATGGAGGTTCCTCAAAAAATTAAATATCCAACTATAATATGATCCAGCAACCTCACTTCTGGGTATAGGGCCAAAGAAAATGAAAACAGGATATTAAAAATATATCTGCACTCCCATGTTCACTGGAGCATTATTCACAATAGCAAAGATATTGAAACAACACAAGTGTCTGTAAATGAATGAATGGATAAAGAGTGGTGAACATATACACAACACAAAATTATTCAGACATGAAAAAGAAGGAAATTTGCATTTTCAACATCATTGATAAAATGTAAGGCAATACACTAAATAAGTCAGAGAGAGAAAGAAAAATGATGTATGATATCCCTTATACGTAGAATCTAAAAAAGCCAAACTCATGGAAATAGTAGAATGTTAGTTACCAGGGGCTGGGGGGTGGGGGAATCAAAGAAATGTTATTTACGGGTACAAATTTGCAACTAGAAGATGAGTAAGTTCTGGTAATATAATGCTCAGTAACATCATTATAGTCAGTGATAATGTATTATAAACTTTAAAGCTGCAAAGAGACTAAATCTTAACTGTTCTCAGAACAACAAAAAAGAAGTGATAATTATGTGAAATGATGGAGGAGTTAAAGCCACAGTGGTAATCATATTGCAATATAAAAATGTATCAAATTAACACTTACACAATGTTATATGTCGATTATATCTCAATTAAAAATCAATTATGGGGAGTTCCCATTGTGGCTCAGCAGTAAAGATAAGGACATGGGTTTGATCCCTGGCCCACTCAGTGGGCTAAGGACCTAGCATCGCTATGGCTGTGGTGTAGGCCAGCAGCTGTGTCTCAAATTTGACCCCTAGCCTGTGAACTCTGGTGCAACCCTAACAAAATAAAAACATAAGAATAAATAAAAATAAATCATATAATCCATCATATCAATGGGCTACAGAAATTAGAAAATATTTAGAATGGAATGATAATGAAGATGCTACATATCAAAACAGTGGCAATCAACTAAAGCTGCGTGTACAGGGAGATTGTAGTTCTGAATAAATATTATAGAAAAGAATAAAGTTAGAAAAAGAACAGTACATTGTATCCAATAAGAGCAGAAGGAAGAAAATAATAAAGATAAAAGTAGAAATAGTAAAACAGGAACAAATCTAACAGAGAGATTCAACAAAACCAATAATTGATTCTTTCAGAAGACCAACAAAATTGGTGAGAAACAAAATTAGTTAAGGAAAAAGGCATGGCACAAGTAACCATTATCTAGAACAAAAATGAGATGTCACTGCAGACTCTGCAGTACTGATGAAGATAATAGGATATTATGAACAACTTTATGCTAATACACTTGAAAATTTACATGGAGTGAACAAACAAATTCCTGGAATACAATTTATTAAAACTGATGCAAGGAAGAGTAGGAAAATTTGAATAATGCCTAATTTTAAAATAAACTAAATCTGTAACTTAAAACATTTCATATAAAAAAACCTCTAGGACAAAATAACTTTACCAGAGAATTTAAACAATCATCTAAGGTACAAATAATTACCAATATTACACAAATTTTTGCAGGGAGTAGAAAAAGAGAGAATACTTTTCAACTCATCAGACCGATAAAACAGACAAATTCAGTAGAAAAAAAGGCCCATACTCATGAAGGACAATATCAATTGGGCAATAAACATAGGAAAAGATACTCAACCTCTTATCATTAAGGAAATGCAAATTAAACCAAAATAAGATACTACTACACAACCAGTAAAATGGCTAAAATCAAAAAGACTCACCGTATCAAGTATTGATAAAGATGTGGAAAAATTACAACCCTCATAACACTATTAATCAGAAATGTAAATTGGCACAGCCACTTTGGAAAATTTAAAGCTGCACTGTCCAATCTAGAAGTTGGTACCACATTTGGTTATTGAACACTTGAGCAATGGCTATGTATAAAATACACATTAAATCTTGAAGATTCAATATGTGAAGAGAATGCAAAATGTCTAATTAATAAGTTTCATATTGATTTGTTAAAATGATAATATTTTGGATATATTGGAGTAATAAAGTGCATGATTAATATTATTTATTCTGCTTTTAAATGTGGCTACTAGAAAACTTTAAATTATAGATGTGATTGGCATGATATTTCTACTAGACAGGGCTGATCTAAAGCTGTGACCTATCAGTTTTACTCCTGAGTGTATTACCAAGAGAAACGTGTGTATGTGCACTAAAAGTCATGTACAAGATGGGAGTTCCTGTCGTGGCTCAGTGGTTAATGAACCCGACTAGTATCCATGAGGATGCGGGTTCGATCCCTGGCCTTGCTTAGTGGGTTAAGGATCCGGCGTTGCCGTGAGCTGTGGTGTAGGTCGCAGATGAGGCCCAGATCCCGCGTTGCTGTGGCTGCGGCATAGGCCAGAAGCTACAGTTCCAGTTAGACCCCTAGCCTGGGAACTTCCAAATGCTGCAGGGGTGGTCCTAAAAAGCAAAAAAAAAAAAAAAAAAAAGTCAAGTACAAGAATGTTCGCAACAACATTATGCATAATAGCCAAACACTTGTAACAACCCAAACATCCTTCAATAGTGGAACGGATAAATAAAGTGTGGTGGATTATAATAAGAAATACTGGTTAACAACAAAAATGACTAAACTTCAGCTATATGCAACAACATGGAAGATTCTTACAATGTTAAGTGAAGGAAGACATTTCGTTTGATTTCATTTACATAAAGTTCAAAAACAGCTACCATATCAGAATAGTAACTTGGGGGGGGATGGTGGTATAGTGACTGGGAGAAGACTCTGGGAAACTGGAAAGGTTCTGACTCAAGAGGGTGATAGTTACATGAGTTTTAGCTTTGTGATAATTCATTGAACTATTCATTTAGGTACATCACACGTGCAGTTTTCTGTGTGTATATTTTATACACAGAAGTATAAAAACTAAGAAGGTTTAATGAAGTTTCTAGCAATTTGTTGCAAATGATCTTAATAAATGTAAGGCCTCTTTGATAATTAAGTTTCTTGTGACTGATCCATTTATGTACAGTGCCCAAAAGCAAATTGAGTTGTTTTTTTTTAAGACCATAATCTGCCCAGGAAGAAAATCACGATACTTTCTACACTGTTCTGGGTATGAGTCTCCAGGTTAGAATAAAAATATCTCTGCCCTTTGCTTGGTCACTAAGCTTGGATGACAGTCCATTTTTCCTGACAGATACGTCAATAATGTTGACAAAAATAAAATACAGAATCTCAGGATAAAGAATTTAAAGCTATAAGGTAGACTAAAGGTTTTTTGAACAGTGATTTCTTTATGATTTTAATGGAAACTATGGCACTTCCTCTTGAAAACAGATTCATGTAAAATATTCTATGTATTGACCTTAGTACTTTATCATATGCAAGTTATCTGGAAGGTTAAGCTCTAAGGCAGAAAGAGTTCCAGTGACATGGCTGGTTAGTGGAAAAACCGGGACTGGTATTGCAGACTCTCAATTTCTAAACCAGCCATTATTCTTTCAAGTGAAGCATTTTTTTTCTTCCCCTGTTTTCCCATCTGTGCACGATGTTGTTTGTGTTGAATTCTCATGTAATTCTGTCCTTAGCTTTTTGCCTACTTGGGAGAGACTTCCAGCTAAGAAGGTGACTCCTTAATCCCCCTTTAAAATGCCATGTTGTTATTTTAATTGTCCTCTATCATTGTTATTTGGCTATATGCATTATCTTTCCAACTGCATTTTAGGTACAATGCCTTATTAATCTTTGTTTTCCCCAACCACCCAGCTAAGTGCAAGGCAAACATTCATTATAAAATGAATTTGTTGAATTAGAAGAACATGCAGAGGTTCCTTCTATGCCACAACAGCATCTGAGGCATCTTGGGAGCCCTGGGACCCAGGTTCAATTCCCAGCCCTGGAACAGTGGGTTCAGGATCTGGCGTTGCCACAGCTGTAGTTAGGTCGTGACTGCAGCTCGAATCTGATCCCTGGCCTAGGAAGGCCATACACTGTGGGGTGGCCAAAAAAAAAAAAAGACATGAAAATATCTGATTAAAACTTCATGTTGAACTGTTTCCCATCATTACAGTGTTATTTAAAACTCAGCTTCTGGTGTCACACTGACCTAAATATGACATTTACTAGCCTATGTTGCTAGGTATATCACTTAACTTGAGTCTTACCTGGAAATCTGATGATATCAAAATACTTCACAAAAACATTGTGAGGATTAAAGGAAATAATCTCTGTGAAACCTCTCAAGCAAGTGTTTGGCACATAATAAATACTCAGAAAGTAGCTATGCTTATTGTTTTTTTAATTTTTTATTTTTTTAATTACTTAATGAATTTTATTACAATTATAGGTGTAAAAAAATCATCACAACCAAATTTTATAGCATTTCCACCCCAAACCCTCAGTGTATCCCCCCCACCCCCCCATCTTGTCTCATTTGGGAACCATAAGTTTTCCAAAGTCTGTGAGTCAGTATCTGTTCTGCAAAGTTCATTGTGTCCTTTTTTTAGATTCCACATGTAAGTGGTAGCATTTGATGTTGGTGTCTCATTGTCTGACTGTTTTCACTTCGCATGATAATTTCTAGGTCCATCGATGTTGCTATAAATGCAGTTATTTTGTTCCTTTTAACGGCTGAGTAATATTCCATTGTGTATATGTGCCTGATCTTCCATATCCACTCCTCTGTCGATGGGCATTTAGGTTGTTTCCATGACTTGGCTATTGTATAGAGTGCTGCAATGAACACTGGAGTACATGTGTCTTTCTGAGTCATGGATTTCTCTGGATAGATGCCCAGGAGTGGGATTGCTGGATCAAATGGTAATTCTATTTTTAGCTTTCTAAGGAATCTCCATACTGTTTTCCACAGCGGTTGCACCAATTTGCATTGCCACCAACAGTGTAATAGGGATCCTTTTTGTCCACACCCTCTCCAGCACTTGTTTGTAGACTTTTTGATGATGGCCATTCTGGCTCGTGTAAGGTGTTACCTCATAGTGGTTTTGATTTGCATTTCTCTAATAATGAGTGATGTTGAACATCTTTTCATGTGTTTTGGCCATCTGTATGTCTTCTTTGGAGAACTGTCTGTTTAGATCTTCTGCCCATTTTTTGATGGGGTTGTTTGTTTTTTTGGTATTGAGCTGTAGGAGGTGTTTGTAACTTGTGGAGATGAATCCCTTGTCCGTCGATTCATTTGCAAAATTTTCTCCCATTCTGTGGGCTGTCTTTTGGTTTTGTTTAGGGTTTCCTTTGCTGTGCAGAAACTTTTAAGTTTAATGAAGTCCCATTTGTTTATTTCTCTTTTTATTGTCATTACTCTGACAGGTGGATCTGAGAAGATGTTGCTGTCATTTATGTCAGAGAGTGTTTGGCCTATGATTTCCCTCTAAGAGTTTTATAGTATCTGGTCTTATATGTAGGTCTTTAATCCATTTTGTGTTTATTTTTGTGCATGGTGTTAGGAAGTGTTATAATTTCATTTTTTACATGTGGCTGTCCAGTTTTCCCAGCACCACTTATTGAACAAGCTGTCTTTTCTCCATTGTATATTCTTGCCTCCTTTGTCATAGATGAGTTGACTATAGGTACATGGGTTTAATTCTGGGCTTTCTGCCTGCAGCATGTGGAGGTTCCCAGGCTAGGGATCTAATCTGAACTGTAGCTGCCAGCCTGTACCAGAGCCACAGCAATGTCAGATCCAAGCTGCGTCTGCAACCTACTCCACAGCTCACAGCAATGCCAGATCGTTAACCTGCTGAGCCATGCCAGGGATCAAACCTGCAACCTCATGGTTCCTAGTCGGATTCGTTAACCACTGTGCCATGACAGGAACTCCCTGCTATGCTTATTGTTATAGTACACTGAACCCTGAATTGAAGACTTCATTGAAGGGCCACAGTCTTAGAATCTTAGAATTGAACTGGCTAACCAGTCCAACTGATCCAGGAGTTATTTATACACCATTCTCATCATTCTAAGAGATTCTACCTTTGCTTGACCTAATCCCAGTGACAGGGGACTCATTAGAAATGACTAATGCAGCTCCAGTTCTTTGAAATTTCTTCCTAATTATTAGCTTTAACCATATGAACTGTTGTTTGTAGGTCAAAAAGAGAAAATTATCAGAGTTCCCATTATGGTGCAGTTAGTTATGAACCTGACTGGTATTCATGAGGATGTGGGTTCAATCCCTGGCCTTGTGCAATGGGTTAAGGATCCGGCATTGCCATGAGCTGTGGTGTAGGTTGCAGATGTAGCTTTGATCCCACGTTGCCATGGCTGTGGGATGGGCCGGCAGCTGTAGCTCCTATTGGACCCCTAACCTGGGAACTTCCATATGCCACATGTATGCCAAAAAAAAAAGAAAAAAAGAAAAAAAAAGAAAATTATCAACAATTTCTAATGAAATGACCAGAAATTTGCTTTTCTCTTACTTCCTCTCCTTTTACTTCCCTCCCACTCTCTCCTTATCACAGTTCTTTAATGATTATGGGGAAATCAAGGGTGAACAACATTGACCTAGCTCCTGCCTTCATTGAGGCTTTCGTGTTTGTCAAGGAGATAAGAAATTAAGCAATTATACATCATTTTCAGTCTCAAGGAGGTGGAAGGAGAATATTTCAAGCAGAGGGCTTAGCAGAACAAATTCCTGTAGAACATATATACGGGAGGGACTGATTGTGCAGAGCAGCACTGCCCAAAAGAACATTCTGTGATGATGAAAATAGTCTGTATTGGCACTGTCCAATATGATAGCCCTAGCCACACAGTCTACTGAAGCTAAACTCAGGAAATGCAACTTTAACCTAAATTTAAATAATCACATGTGGCTAGTTCCTACCAGATTGAACAGGGCAGGTATAGCAAAAGAGGAGACAGGGCATAATAGGGTCACACAGGAGTTTTTGGAAGATAATTCCGTCTGTCTTGTGGAGATAGACCAGAGATCAGTAGAGACACTGATCTTGTCTTTAGGAGTTTGCTTTATACGGGAGAGAAGGAAACAAAGAAAAGTGACTCAAGGACAAATCAAAGACACAGAAGTATAAAGAGTCATCCCTTGGTACCCTTGGGAGATGTTCCAGGACCCTCTCGGACACCAAAACCCATAGATACTTGAGTGCCTTACATAAAATGATGCAGTGTTTGCATATAACCCAGGCACATCCCCCCATATCCTTTAAATCATCTCTAGATTACTTAAGGTTACCTAATAGAATGTAAGTGCTCTGTAAATAGTTGTAAATACAATGTAAATGCCATGTAAATAGTTGCCTGCGCACAACAAATTCAAGTTTTGCTTTTTGGAGCTTGGCAATTTTTTTCTGAATATTTTCTATCTGCCGTTGATTGAGTCTGCAGATGTGGACTCAATGTAAGTCTGTGGATGTGAGTCTGGGGGACAAAGGACGGACTGTAACTAATCAGACCCAGTCATAGAGAGTACTCATATGTGTATTTATAAACATGGTACACATGTTTGTTAATAGTTATAACCCCCATTTCTTACCTTTTTTCCTAGTTGCCCACAGGACATCTAACTTCCTAAGTAGTTCCAGGGGTCCTCAAGCGTACCTGAGCTTACAGGTGAGTCTATCAGTAAGGTATCCAGGCAACATCCACTCTGCTCTTCCTCCTCTGTGCACATCTCACTCAGCTCTTCTCATGGTCCTTGCTACTGAGGCTACTTTAGACATTGGTCATGCCAACGATCCTGATGCTGTCAGAGGTACCAGAAAGATGCTCTGTTCTCTCTGGAAGAAAGAGGAAGACTCTGACCTCAGCAAACTAAGCCACACTGCTTGGCTCACTCTCACCTTGACCTTCAGAGCATTTTCTTTAATCATCTCTTTTGGGCTTTCCTGTCTCTCTCTCTCCCTCTCCCTCCTCTCAGCTCTACCTATGGGATACGTCAAAACAAAATAAGAGCAGTAAGTCCCCAGGAACTGCCACTGAGTCTCTCCAAAGAATCTTATCCCCCTCGCAAGGAACCTATACATACACATTCATGCACATCACAGCCCCTCACCTGCTTTCTAAGGCACGCCACACTAAAGCACACACACTTTATGCTCATAGGCCTTGTCAACTCCTAGCTCTTCAGCTAGCATATCCATACAAGGCTGAATCCTCTTCAGGATCAGCCAGCACCATCCCTATTCTACGTACCTTCCTGCAAAAGAAATGGATGAAGATGTACGTAAGCGATCACAGCTGCATGGAGCTGGAGCAATAGCATGGCACAAGGTGAAGTGCATGGGCTTGACTTTGGTGCCAGAGTGACCTGGCTTCAAATCTCAGCCTGGTCACTTTTACTAACTGGATGTTTTCTGGCAGATCACTTAACCTCTGTTAGCTTTAGTTTTCACTTCTATAAAATACATACTTTGGGAAGGTGGTGAAAATAAGAAATAGAATGTACAGTGCCTGGTACCTAAAAGGGGCTCGGTAAGTGGAAGATGCTGTTACTACATTGCTTTGGAGCACGGAAAGGTCAGAATGCCACGGGACCTTGGGAAGAGGAAAGGGCCAGAATGCTACCGCATCCTTATGCAAAAGCATCTCGGGATCCTATTCGGTTACAGCCTAAAACTCTCTGATGAAGACACCGAAGACAAGACAGGAAGCCAGTTGGTCTAGGTCACACTGCAAATTAGGGACAGAATCAGGACAAATTCTAGGTAAGTTTGTAAAGGTTCAGCTTAAAGCTCCTTCTGCATTCAGCAGTCACTCAGAGGCCTGGGTTCTGCTCTGACCTGCCGTTATTGCACTCCGCTGTGAGAATTTGCACTCCTCCTTTGCGCCCAGGGTATCCCCTCATGATGAGCAAGAGAAAGAGCAGCTGAGACGTGTTTTTAGTGATGACCAGGCCTGCACCTGTATACCCGTCGTCATGGCAACCCTAGATTGGTGGGGGAGGGCCGGCTCCTCCGGCGCCCCCTCCCATTTACGTAGCGGACGTGACACGTGCGACGGGGTCACGTGTTGTTGTTGGGCCGAGAAAGCTGCTTCCGGGTCAATGCAGGACACTGGGCTCCGGCGCCCGGAGTTGGGGACCAGGTGAAGCGGAGCCGGTCCGGGGCGGGCCGGGGACAGGCCGGAGGCTGAGCGGCGGCCACGGCAGCGGCGGCCGGGAGGGGGGAGGAGAGGCGCAGCCCGAGGAGCCGCCGCTACGGCTCCCCCGCCTCCCGGGCTGAGGGGTGAGTGGCGCCCGGGCCTGCCGGCTCTGCCGGCTTCTCAGTCCCCAAGGGTCTCGTCTCCGGAACCGGGGCGCCGAGCGGGACGCGGCCTGCCTGGGCGAAGGGGAGGATGGGACACCTGCTCGGGCCGGAGAGGGGGCCGGGCCTGGGCCGGGGGGAGCGGCGAGAGCCTGGGCTGGAAGAGGGAGACGGGGCCCGGCTTGGAGGCGGCCACCTTGGCGTGGGGGGCGGGGGGTGGCCTGCGAGAGTTCCTGGGAGAATCTGGGACGGTCACTGTGCCCGGGGCGTGGGGGTGGGGAAACGCCCCCTGGCTGGTAGGAGACGAGTCCGGGACTGCTGGGGAAGTAGGAAACTTGCCTCTGAACCACTAAATCAAAAAAAGGAGAAAAAAAAAAAAAGGAGGAGGTATCCCCAGGGAGGTTTGGTGGGTCAAGGAGCGGGACGGGCACTCCCAGGTTCTTGGGACACTAGGCCTGCTCTATCCACGGGCTGGTAAGCGCTGTTACAAGGCTGCTGTAGTTGAATACGGGCTTTTGGGAGAGTCGTTTTGCCCCCAACACCACTAACTGACAGCCGATTGGAATCAGGTGGGGCCTGGGAGGAGGGTACTTCGTCCTGGAACTGGGAGCGGGGGAGGGGAAGGATCTGTGAGGAGCTTCTCTGCTGAGCGTGGGGAGTACCGAGTTTGAGGTCCTTTTCTAGGAAGACCTTTTGGGCATTGGTGAAGCAAGAAGGAGATTTAATGCTGTCTTCTCTTGGGGCACAGTGATTTTAGAAGCTGTAGTTGAGGAAAGTTGGTTGGGGAGTAGAACTGTTTAGTCAGTGGAGGGAGGAGGAGCCCTTCTCCCATGGTTGCTAAGCTACCAGAAGCGTGGAGGCACCGCCTAGGGCTGGGGTTTGGGGAAGTTAGCAATTCTTTGAAGTCCAAATACAGGCTAAGATGAGACTGGTGCCCATTCTTTTTATGGTGCCCTGGAGTTCTTAAATTGGTGTCCAAGAGTCTATCTTGTGTAGGGTGCCGAAGATCTTTGGGTCCTGAGGTATTTGACCTAGACCTCTAGGGTAGGCGCTTTCAAACTTTTTTTTTTTTAAATCGTGCTCCATAGTAAGCAGTACATTTTACATCATGATCTAGTACATACCCACAGAGGATTTGCCCTTATTGCTAATGATGCGTACTGATCATTTCTATTATATTTCATTCATTTTCGTTAAAAAAACGTTGACGGCAGTCCACTAAATTGATTTATAAGTCACAAGTTGCAGTTTGAAAAACACTGTCTCAGGCACATTTCTTTGGCTTTAGTGTCCTCATGTTGTATGTTTCTAGATAGCAAGGACGATTATAAGGAGATGAATGAGGGGCAAGGAGGAGAGTAGAACCAACCTGGTACAATTGACTGCTTCATTTGTTTACATATTTATAATGTGTGGCATATGGTACCACAGCCTTAATCTTTGGTATCTTAATATTGCCTGATCATTTGATGAAATTTGTGAGATAAGTGCATACTTTAATTTTCTCTTTTACTGTGTCTGAGAAATATGAGAGGCTTATTAGTTCCATATATTTGATTTATCCCTACAGCATCTTAAGGTAATTTTATTTTAATGTTACAATGTTATAAATATACAGTACACCGATTTGCTTTTCTGCTGTTTAAAAAAAGTCTCAAGGTGAAACCCATACTCTTCTTGCTCCAGTAATTAACACAGTATACTTTTTCTGTATGATTAAAGCTGGAGGTTCATGGCTTTAGTAATTTAATTATAAACTTAAGTATAACTTTGGGTCCGTTCATGTCTTTATTCCCCCCATGAAAATGATGTTTTCATCTGTTTATAAAATAGATGAGGTCCTTTTTGAGTAGTATTATGATACACGTTAATGAATGTTCATGAACAAGGTGAGAGGCCTTCATGTGTTTCCATGTTTAAAGTCCTTTAAAAAGTTGTCACACAGCCTGTTGTTCCAGGACGTTGAGTGTCAAATAATGTTGCCTGATTTATAGGGTATATGTTTAAGACCAATTACTGGTCTGATTATTAAATATTAAGTGTAAATTTTTGTTGAAGATAACGTTCATATAATTTGGGACATGGAGTTCAAACGCACAGCCATTGGGAAGAATTGCCCAGATTAAAGTTCACTGATGGGGCAACATTGCTTTTTTTTTTTTTTTGCTTCTTAGGGCGCACCCGTGGCATCTTTTAAGCATAGCCCCTCTCTCATGAGTAATCAAGACAGTCAACAAATAGTTAAAGGTAAGAAATGTATTTTATAACACACGAAGTTTGAAGATAATAAGAGTGCGTTCAACAGATGTCTAATGAAGAATGTGGCCCTGGAGTTCCTGTTGTGACTCAGTGTTTAATGAATCTGACTAGGAATCATGAGATTTCCACTTCCATCCCTGGCCTCGCCAAGTGGATTAAAGATCTGGCATTGCCATAAGCTGTGGTGTAGGTTGCAGACATGGCTCAGATCCTGAGTTGCTGTTGCTGTGGCGTAGGCCAGCAGCTGTAACTCCGATTGGACTCCTAGCCTGGGAGCCTCCATATGCCTGGGTGCGGTCCTTAAAAAAAAAAAGGAAAGAAAGAAAGAAAAATTATCTTTTAATTAAGTAAATAATTGTTTTAAAATATCTAGCTTTTGGAGTTCCCGTTGTGGCTCAGTGGTTAACGAATCCGACTAGGAACTGTGAGGTTGAGGGTTCAATTCCTGGCCTTGCTCAGTGGTTAACTATCTGATCTGGCTTTGCCGTGAGCTGTGGTGTAGGTTGCAGACAAGGCTCGGTTCCCGTGTGGCTGTGGCTGGGGTGTAGGCCAGCAGCTGTAGCTCTGATTGGACCCCTAGCCTGGGAACCTCCACATGCTGCGGGTGCAGCCCTAAAAAAAAAAAAAAAAAATTTAAAGAACGTTTAAAAGTTTTCTTTTTGTGGTAGATATTTGGGACTTTAAGGAAGATTTCTCATTAATTTCATTTGTCTGGGACCCATGTATACCTGTCAATAAACAGTTGTGGAGAATTTACCCTGAGTG
>PVHT021183652.1:2115215-2147029 GCA_004024745.2 Catagonus wagneri
GATTGGACCCCTAGCCTGGGAACCTCCACATGCTGCGGGTGCAGCCCTAAAAAAAAAAAAAAAAAATTTAAAGAACGTTTAAAAGTTTTCTTTTTGTGGTAGATATTTGGGACTTTAAGGAAGATTTCTCATTAATTTCATTTGTCTGGGACCCATGTATACCTGTCAATAAACAGTTGTGGAGAATTTACCCTGAGTGATTGTGTTTTTTTTTTTTTTTTTTTTTTTATAGTTTTCATCTCTTGAACCTGAGACCCTTAAGTATTGCCACTGAGAGCAGGCTCTTTTTCCCTTCTAACTTTTGCTTCCATACTGCTGTGGGTTTGGAAATTAGATGCTTTCCTTTGTTAGAACTTTGTATAAAATAGGATTGTGTATCTCTGAATAATGTTCTTTCAGTTATATATAATATACATTAAATATTTTATATATACATATCAGTACTTTTTTTTTTTTTTAGTATAAGAACTGTGTGACATGTATTTTGGCTGCTCAGAGGTCTGTTTCCTGACCTCTTAGCTCTGTTATTTTTAGGGAAATGAATTCTATATATTTTGCGCCTAGTTAGCTATATAAGAAAAAGTTGTAAAAAGTAACGTGAAACTCACAGTAATACAATTTAGACTTAAGGGGTGAAGAAATCATTTAGCTGTGATTGTTGCCTTTGCCCTATGTGCAATTGTTAAGGGATACCATTCTTCCCTTTTTTAGCTTTTCCACTACCGTATTATAGCTTTTGTTTCTTTGAGATTGGAATGCTGACAGCCCTGGCTATTTCTGTTGTTCTCAATCTGCTTCATCTTGCATAGCTTCATCACAGTACTCTTCCAAAGACTATTTCTGAAAGTTACCATTTCCTTCCTCAAAAACCATTAGTGGTTTCCCAGTTTCCCCCTGAATAAAGCCCATAGTATTTCAGTTGGCACTGAGGGCATTCTACAGCCTCTACTTTTTACTGACATTATTTTTCCATTCCTAAATGCAGATCCCCTGTTTCTGCCATGCTGTCTACTCAGTATACCTTCCTTTGTATGTAGCATTATTCCTGAAAGTGCATGAAATGTGTTCCCTTTCTTCATGAAATCCCACTCATTTTCATTTCATTACAGATGACCCTTCTTCCTTGAAGTCTTCCTGTATCCCTTTGTATACGCTGTTTATGTATCTTGTTTTTACCCCTTTTAGATTGTAAACTCATGGAGACAGAAGGCGCAAATATATTTGAATCTCTAGGACACCTAGCTCAGGGTATAGAGTATAGCTCATGGACAAGTGAATCAGAATTGATCGAACTTACAGTTAAATTTGCAGATCTCTGGAAATTATCCCTAGATTTACCGAATCAGAATCTAGGAATCTGCCTAGATGGTTCTTCTAATATACAATAAAATTTGAGAATCACTGCCCTAGCATGATGCTTTAAATCACAGTAGATACACATACAGTTTTTGAGCAAATGATATAAATTAACTGAGTGGTATCAGTTCAGCAGATTGGTTAAATTTAGGCCTTTGGATTCAAGCAGCTTAGATTTGAATCTTTTACTCACTGTCTAGATCTTTACTTTGCTTTAGTTTTTCGATACGTAAGAGGTAGTGAATAATATCCCTTATAAAGGTGTTATGAGAATTGAATGATAACACATAGTACGAGGCACATAGTGAACGCAGACATGATCTGCTCTTGTCACGATTGTCGGTGTGTTAACAAGGGCCATCGAAGTAATGAAACTTGAGAATAGGTTCCATGTCAGTCATTGTTGCTATGCAAATTGTCATGTTTTTAAGAATTCAGACCTAAAATTTATTTTCCATTTTAGATGTAACAGATGGTGGATCTTTATAAGGTTTAAAGTCATAAAGGTATTTTGCCTTCTTTAGAAGGATTGGTATCAAATTAGCATGTTAGATTTTTTTCCCCCTTCATCTCCCTTAAGGATGAAGTGCAAACTTCTAAACAGAGGCCCGTAGTCCCTTGCTGTCAGATCTGGCCAAGCCCATCTTCATCTTCCGGCTCTCCTCCCTCACACTGCACACCAGTCACATTTTGTCTCTCGCTCTTACTTATTTGTGCTTTTCTTCCTTATTTTTCACCTAGGCATTCCTGGGGCTCTCTTTTAAGACTCAGGTTTATATGTGATTGACCTCCTTGAAGAGAGTCACTTCCTTGGTATATTCACAAAGTGCTTTCCCAAATTTATGTATTACCTTTGTGTACGCTGCTTTTATTTTGGAGGGAAAAGGATTTAGCCCTGGCATATGTTCCCAATACATCATATATAATTAGTCTGTCTCTGCTTAGAGGCAGAAGATGCTTGGGGGTTGTTTGACTCAGAAGCTCTCCCGTTTGTGTGGACTTTCCCACTCTCAGCTTTCATCATAATAAGTACGGTTTATTGACTACTTACTACAAGCCAGGCACATCTAGGTCCTTTAAAAACTTTTTTTTTTTTCATTTAAACTTCACAGTGACTCTGGAAAGTAGCTATTAATAGTTCCGTTTTACAAAGGAGAAAGCAGGCATAGAGATACCAATAACTTGCTCACATTTCAGTGCGGATTCATGACTGAACTCAGATCGAACAGGAGGGTCAAACAGATGACACATTTCCAAAACTCAGAACTGTGGCTATGTGAAACTTTGACTGATCATTCATTAATGGTCCTTAGGAGTGTGATCTATTATTAGTACTGTTGGGAAAGGGATTAAACTAAAATCCTTAGATTAATGCTTTTACAGTGATTCTCAGGATTTCCTTCCATCTGTCATGCTTCTCATTGGTGTTCTTGACTTTCATCTGCCAGAAGATACTACTTCATGTTTATTCAAAGTAAAGTTTGCTTTTTTAATTTATCCAACAAATATTTCTTGCTGTGTGCCAGATACTGCTCCTTTCAACACTGAACTGGACTGACAGATCCCTGCTTTCGTGGGACTTTGGTTCTGGTGGAGTTTGTCACTAAACTAACCGATGGTGATAAGTGCTCTAAAGAATGTGAAAAAAGGTGAAGTGATTAAATGATGGCTGGCGGCACTGGTGCCATTTTTAGTGGGTTGGTCAGAGACAGCTTCATAGAAAAGGTAACATTTTGTATAAGTTTATTTGAAGCTTAAATGCTGAGATGAAGCCTGCTAAGCCAAGAACCAGGGAAAGGGCATTCCTGTGAAAGCCGTAAGAAGGGCAATCAGCTTGGCAGGTTTGAGGAGTAGAAAGAAAGCCTTGCTGGTTGAAATGCAGTGGGTGGGGAGTGCTAGTTAGAGAGGTAAGCACTGAACACATGAAATGAAACCCTGAAGATAATGATAAAGATTGGATTTTACTCTGAGTGTGAAGGGAAGTATTTAGAGAGTTTAAAGGATGGGAGTTGACTTAATTTTTTTTTTTTTTTTTGGTCTTTTTAGGGGCACACCCTCAGCATATGGACATTCCCAGGCTGGGGTCTGTATCAGAGCTGTAGTCACCAGCCTAGCCACAGCCACAGTAACCCCAGATCCAAGCCACGTCTGCGACCTATGCTGCAGCTCATGGCAACACCGAATCATGTAACCCACTGAGCGAAGCCATGGATTGAACTTGCGGCCTCATGGATACTAGTCAGGTTCAGTACTGCTGAGCCATGACGGGAACTCCATGACTTAAATTTTGAAAAGATCACTTGGATCATCTTGGAGAATGAATTACACAGTCCTGAGAGACCAGGGAGGAAGCTCTCTATCACAGGAGTGCTAGCAAGGGAATGACTGGAAGCTTAAACCCCAGAGAAAAGTAAAGGACACGGAAAGACTAGGGCAGGATCGGGCTGTTTTAGAGGGTGGTTAATTACTGGGAGTGTGAGAGGACGAGAACAATCAAATGTAAGTCTGGAGTGGGCACTGGTGGAGGAAGAGATGTCGGAGGAAGGAGTGAACAGTTCTGTTTCTGCCTCCTGTGTGCTTCTCCCTGATTTACACCCCCTCCTTCCAGGGATCCCACAGTTCTGACCTTTGTGTTTGTTACTTTCTATCTTTGCTTGACACTTACTGCCTTCACATGTAGCCCTAAACATATGATAATTAAATTAATTTTTGTGTTTTTAAATTTTGTTTAAGTGGGATTGTACTGTGTATATTCTTGTGATTAGTTGTTTGATCCATTTAACAGTGTTTTTAAAAGTCATTCATTTGATAAGGAAGCAGTCATAGCAAATGATCAATTATTAATTTCCAGTGCTGTGTAAACATTTCAAATTAGTGAATGTAGTGCACTTTATCCAACTGCCTATTCTTGGATGTATGGGCGTTTTTTTTTTTTTCACCAAGATTTTTGTAATTTCATCAATAATGTTGTTGTAGACATTCTTGTACTTTGCTCTTGGTGCATATTTCAAGTTCCTGTAGTGTTTACACTGAGAAGTAGAACGGCTGTGTCACAGGGGATGTGCATTTTCAACTTCACTAGATAAAGATGGATTGTTTTCCAAGGTATTTGTACTCCCACTAGCAATGGAAGAGTTCCTATTCTTCCACATTTTCTCCAACACTTGGTATGGTAAGTGTTTTTAAGTTTTGTTAATTTATAAAAAATGGTAGTCCATTGAGATTTTAATGTGTGTTTCTGAATATTATTGAACATCTTTTGTATTTATTAGTCTTGAATTTTATCTTCTGTTCATGTCTTCGTCTGTTTTTTCTGTTGGGTTGTTTGTCTTTTATTGTTTTTAGCAGTTCTCCATACTAGTTACACATGTGGCAAGTATCTTTTGTCCAGTTTCTGGCTTGTCATTTTACATGTTCAGTGTTCAATGTCCTCTTTCATATTCAGTGTGCTTTTACATGTTCAGTGAACTTTTTCATTTTCCTTTATGGATTTTTTTGTGTTTTGCTTATGAAATAGCTACCTAAATCAAGATGTTAGAGCTCTTTTCCTAATTGAAAAAATTAACTGTTTTCTTCTCATAGGCATAAAGTTTGCTGTCCACGTTTTTATCTGGATTAAGTTTTTCTGTGTTGTAAGATGAGGGGTCCTTTTCATTTTCCCCAGATTTATATTCGTTTGTCCCAGAACAGTTCTTGTAGGTAAACTTTTTTCTACTGATCTCTATGCTACTTGTAGCCATGTTTACATAGGCCTGTTTCCAGACTCTCTCCGGTTACATTGATATATTTTTTTTCCTAAAGAATTTTCTTTAATGAAGTACAGATGATTCTTGTTATTCGTGGTACTTATGTAAGTTGCTGTGAACACCAAATTAGTGAATATGGAACCATTGCTCTCAGGGCAAACAGGGTTAGGGTCCTACCAGTCTTAAATAATTTTTGTCAAGTGATCAGTACATAACCTTGTTTTATATGTGTTACCATTTAAAGACACTTTATTGAATATATATTGTTGATTGGTTTACTTTGGAGAAATAGTGAACGGGACTACAGTTCATGCCTGAACAAATCTTATCTAACACCTGTTTTCTCCATAAGGCATATCACATCCTTCTTGTGCTTAGGGGCATAACATTGCACTAATGGCCCTTTTTCACTTAAAAAAAAAAGGCACAAAAATATGAAGAACCTGGTACTAAATAGTTGGTGAAAAGAATACTTGTTTTCAGTATGAGAGCTGAAACAGGAAGGCAGAGTGATGCCTTGTTCTAGCTCAACTAGAGAAATACAGGTCTACCTAGTGACTTGAATTTTTTTCTTGCTCTGAGAGTATCTGCAAATTACTGTAAAAAATGCTGTAAGTATAGATTTGGGGATTACAAATGAATTTGAGTGAATAGGTGAATTTTTGCAAATAAGGAATTTGCTAATAATGAGGCTCAACTGTATTATGAAGTCTGGGGAGACAGTTTTTCAGGAAACCATTAACTTTAGCACTTTCCCTTCCCTTTTATGCTTACACTTATATTTATAACATTTTATTTTCAAAGAAAGATTTAATGCAGTGAAGCTCAAATACTAATTTCTAACTGATTGATACCATTGCCTCAAGGAAGATCCTTCATTTTCGAGAATATTTTTGTTATATTTATAATCATGGTATTATTATTTAGTTCATAGGTAAATGAATAAAGAATTTTAGGGAAGGATTGTGACTCTTAAAATGTTGGAAACAAGTCTAGATTATTAAACCTTTATTGTGACATGAGCATCATATTTTCTCATAGGTATTATTAGTAACTTTAGGCATACATTTTATGAAGGGAAGTCCCTTTGGAGAGTGTAATTTAAATGTTAACTCTATTAGTTCCTCATCCATTAGTGACATTTTCCCTCATGAACATCAGTAAAGGAGTCCAAGAAAAAGATAAGGTTGTATACATTATAAATCAAATCTCCCACATAATGCATTTATTGAGATTTGGCTGAATTATCCTTCATTCATTGTTTAAGATCCTTAAGTGAATTGTTGGCATTAATTTGGTAAGTGTGCTGAGAGAGTAAGAATCAGACATTTTAGACTTGACATGTATTCATTATATATGTTTTTTAGCATAGCATGTATTTTATTTATTCCCAGATTTTTTGAAGTAGATTTTTTATTTTAATGGCCACGCACATGGCATATGAAGTTCCCAGACCAGGGATTGAATCTAAGCTGCAGCTGTGACCTGCGCCACAGCTGCAGCAAGGCTGGATGTTTTAACCCGTTGCACTGGGTCAAGGATTGAGTCTGTGCCCGCACAGTGACCTGAGATGCTGCAGTTGTATTTTTTTTTTCATTACTTAATGAATTTTATTACAATTATAGGTGCACAAAAATCTTGACAACTCAATTTCATAGCATTTCCATCCTGAGCCCTCAGTGCATCCCTGCACCCCCCAACTTGTCTCACTTAGAAACCATAGGTTTTCCAAAGTCTGTGAGTCATTATCTGTCCTGCAAAGAAGTTCATTGTGTCCTTTTCTTAGTTTCCACATGTAAGTGGTAGCATTTGATGTTGGTGTCTCATTGTCTGACTGATTTCACTTCGCATGATAATTTCTAGGTCCATCGATGTTGCTATAAATGCAGTTATTTTGTTCCTTTTAACGGCTGAGTAATATTCCATTGTGTTTATGTACCTGATCTGCCCTATCCACTCCTCTGTCGATGGGTATTTAGGTTGTTTCCATGACTTGGCTATTGTATAGAGTGCTGCAATGAACATTGGAGTACACGTGTCTTTTTGAGTCATGGATTTCTCTGGATAGATGCCCGGGAGTGGGATTGCTGGATCAAATGGTAATTCTATTTTTAGCTTTCTAAGGAATCTCCATACTGTTTTCCACAGTGGTTGCACCAATTTGCATTGCCACCAACAGTGTAATAGGGTTCCTTTTTCTCCACACCCTCTCCAGCACTTACTGTTTGTAGACTTTTTGATATGGCCATTCTGGCTCGTGTAAGGTGTTACCTCATAGTGGTTTTGGTTTGCATTTCTCTAATAATGAGTGATGCTGAACATCTTTTCATGTGTTTTGGCCATCTGTATGTCTTCTTTGGAGAACTGTCTGTTTAGATCTTCTGCCCATTTTTTGATGGGGTTGTTTGTTTTTTTGGTATTGAGCTGTAGGAGGTGTTTGTAAATTGTGGCAATGAATCCCTTGTCCATCGAGTCATTTGCAAGTATTTTCTCCCATTCTGTGGGTTGTCTTTTGGTTTTGTTTAGGGTTTCCTTTGCTGTGCAGAAACTTTTCAGTTTAATTAAGTCCCATTTGTTTATTTCTCTTTTTATTGTCCTTACTCTGACACATGGATCTGAGAAGATGTTGCTGTCATTTATGTCAGAGAGTGTTTGGCCTATGATTTCCCTCTAAGAGTTTTATAGTATCTGGTCTTATATGTAGGTCTTTAATCCATTTTGAGTTTATTTTTGTGCATGGTGTTAGGAATTGTTCTAATTGCATTTCTTTGGCAGTTTTCCTAGCACCGCTTATTGAACAGGCTGTCTTTTCTCCATTGTATATTCTTGCTTCCTTTGTCATAGTTGACTATAGGTGCATGGGTTTAATTCTGGGCTTTCTATCCTGTTCCACTGATCTATATTTCTGTCTTTGTGCCAGTACTATATGGTTTTGATGACTGTAGCTTTGTAGTGTAGTCTGAAGTCAGGGAGCCTGATTCCTCCAGCTCCATTTTTCTTTTTCAGAATGTCTTTGGCTATTCTGGGTCTTTTGTGCCTTCAAACACATTTAAAATATTTTGTTCTAGTTCTGTGCATAATGTCCTTGGTAATTTGATAGGGATTGCATTGATTGTGTAGATTGCCTTGGGTAGTATAGTCATTTTGATAATATTGACTCTTCCAGTCCAAGAGCATGGTGTGTCTTTCCATCTGTTCATGTCATCCTTGATTTCTTTCATCAGCGTCTTAGAGTTTTCGGAGTACAGGTCTTTTGTCTCTTTAGGTAGGTTTATTCCTAAGTATTAGATTCTTTTTGTTGCGATGGTAAACGGGATTGCTTCCCTAATTTCTCTTTCTGATCTTTCATTGTCAATATATATAGAAATGCAGTTGATTTCTGTGTATTCATTTTGTATCCTGTGACTTTGCCAAATTCATTGATGAGCTCTAACAGTTTTCTGGTAGAGTCTTTAGGATTCTCTAGATATGGTATCATGTCATCTGCAAATAGTGATAGTTTGACTTCTTCCTTTCCAATTTGGACTCCTTTTATTTCTTTTACTTCTCTGATTGCCATGGCTGGGACTTCCAAAACTATGTTGAATAGTAGTGACGAGAATGGACATCCCTGTCTTGTTCCTGATCTCAGTGGGAATTCTTTCAGCTTTTCCCCATTGAGAATGATGTGAGCTCTGGGTTTGTCATAGATGGCCTTGATTATGTTGAGGTAGGTTCTCCCTATGCCCACTTTCTGAGGGATTTTTATTAGAAATGGGTGTTGGCTTTTGTCACAGGCTTTTTCTGCATCTATTGAGAGGATCATATGGTTTTTATTCTTCAGTTTGCTAATGTGGTGTGTCACACTGATTGATTTGCGGCTATTGAAGAATCCTTGTGTCCCTGTGATAAATCCCACTTGATCGTGATGTACAATCCTTTTAATGTGTTGTTGGATTCGTTTGGCTAGTATTTTGTTGAGGATTTTTGCATCTATGTTCATCAGTGAGATTGGCCTGTAATTTTCTTTTTATGTGGTATCTTTGTCTGGTTTTGGTATCAGGGTGATGGTGGCCTCATAGAATGCATTTGGGAGTGTCCCTTCCTCTACAATTTTTTGGAAGAGTTTCAGAAAGATAGGTGTTAGCTCTTCTCTAAATGTTTAATAGAATTTGCCTGTGAAACCATCTGGTCCTGGACTTGTTGGAAGTTTTTCAATCCCAGTTTCAATTTCAGAACTTGTGATTGGCCCATTCATATTTTCTATTTCATCTTGGTTTAGCCTTGGAAGATTGTACTTTTCTGAGAATTAATTTGTCCGTTTCTTCTAGGTTTTCCATTTTATTGCTGTTGCATATAGTAGTCTCTTAGGATCCTTTGTATTTCTGTGATGTCTATTGTTACTTCTTTTTCATTTCTAATTTTATTGATTTGTGTTCTCTCTCCTTTTTTCTTGATAAGTCTGGCTAAAGGTTTATCAATTTTGTTGATCTTTTCAAAGAACCAGCTTTTAGTTTCATTGATTTTTCTGTGGTTTTCTTCATTTCTATTTCATCGATTTCTGTGCTGATCTTTATGATTTCTTTTGTCCTACTGACTTTAGGTCTTGTCTGTTCTTCCCTCTCTAGCTGCTCTAGAGGTAAAGTTACGTTGTTTATTTGAGCTTTTTCTTGTTTCTTTAGGTAGGCTTGTATATAAACTTTCCTCTTACAACTGCTTTTGCTGCATCCCAGAGGTTTTGGGGTGTCATGTCTTTGTTGTCATTTGCTTCTAGGTATTTTTTAATTTCCTCTTTGATTTCTTAGTGATCCATTGGTTGTTTAGTAGCATGTTTAGTCTCCACGTGTTTGTTATTTTTTGCCGTTTTTTTCTTGTTGATTTCCAGTCATATAGCATTGTAGTCAGAGAAGATGCTTGATATGATTTCAATTTTCTTAAAGTTACCGAGGCTTGATTTGTAGCCCAGGATGTGATCATTCTTAGAGGATTCTCCATGCGCACTGAGAAGAATGTGTATTCTGTTGCTTTTGGATGGAACGTCCTGTAAATATCTATTAAGTCCATCTGGTCTAATGCTTCCTTCAGGGCCTGTGTTTCCTTATTAATTTTCTGTCTGGATGATCTATCCATTGCTGTAAGTGAGGTGTTAAAGTCCCCCACTATGATTGTGTTATTGTTGATTTCTCCTTTTAAGGGTGTTAGCAGTTGTCTTATATATTGTGGTGATCCTATGTTGGGTGCATAGATATTTAAAATTGTTATATCTTCTTCTTGGATTGATCCTTTGATCATTATGTAGTGCCCTTTCTTGTTTCTTAAAATGTTCTTCATTTTAAAGTCTGTTTTGTCTGATATGAGTATTGCTACTTCAGCTTTCTTTTGATGCCCGTTTGCATGGAATATTTTCTTCCATCCTCTCATTTTCTATTTGTATGTGTCTCTGGAAATGAAGTGGGTCTCTTGAAGACAGCATATATATGGGTCTTTTTTTTTTGTATCAGTTCAGCTAGTCTTGTGTTTTGGTTGGGGCATTTAGTCCATTAACATTTAAGGTAATTATTGATATGCATGTTCTTATTGCCATTGTATTAACTGCTTTGAATTTTTGTGGCTCTTTTTTCTTCCCTATTGTCTTGTCTCCTCTTGTGGTTTGGTGACTATCTTTAATGTTGTATTTGAGTTGATTTTTCTTACTTGTTTGTGTATCAATTGTAGATTTTTGGTTTGCAGTTACCCTGAAGTTTTGATACAGGAGTCTATATAAACGAGATTGTTTCAAGTGGTTGGTGTCTTAATTGCAAGTGCGTCTCCAGTGTCCTGCTTTTGTGCTCTCTTCTCACGATTTCTGATTTTGGTAGCACAATTGTGCATGGATGATTTAGTGTCTTTCCTGTATATATGCCTTTACTGGTGAGCCTTGTCATTTGTGGTGTTTTTGTTTCTGGTTGTGGCCTTTCCTTTTCTGCCGTGAGAAGTTCATTTAGTATTTGTTGTAAAGCTGGTTTAGTGTTGCGGAAATCTCTTAGCTTTTGCTTCTCTGTAAAGGTTTTGATCTCTCCTTCAAATCTGAATGAGAGCCTTGCTGGGTAAAGTAACCTTGACTGGAAATTTTTCCCTTTTATCACATTAAGTATATCATGCCACTCCCTTCTGGCCTGCAGAGTTTCAGCTGAAAAATCTGCTGATAACCTTATCGAGGTTCCCTTGTATATCATTTGTTTCTTTTCCCTAGCTGCTTTCAATATTTTCTTTCTGTCTTTAATTTTGGTCATTTTGATTAATATGTGTCTGGGGGTGTTCCTCCTTGGGTTTGTTTTATATGGTACTCATTGTGCTTCCTGGATTTGAGTGAGTGGTTCCTTTCCCATGTTAGGCAAGTTTTCGGCTATTATCTCTTCGAATATTTTTTCTGTCCCCTTCTCTCTCTCTTCCTCTGGCACCCCTATAATATGGATGTCTTGGTGCTTAACATTATCCCAGAGTTCTCTGAGACTCTGCTCATTTCCTTTCAATCTTTTATCTCTTCTCTATTTGTCCTCCACCTCGCTGATTCGTTCTTCTGCCTCCTGTATTCTACTGTTGGCTGCTTCTAATGAATTTTTTATTTCAGTGATTGTATTTTGCATCTCTTCTTGTTTAATTTTTACATCTTGTATTTCTTTGCTCAGTAGTTCCTGTAAATTATCAATCTTTGCCTCCAGTTTATTTCCAATGCCTTGCATCATCTTCAGCATCAACAGTCTAAAGTCTCTTTCTGAAGGACTGATAATCTCATCACTGAGCTGTTTTTCTGGGGTTTTTTCTTTATCCCTCATCTGAGTTGTAGTTTTCTGTCTTTTCATTTTTTTAGGTTTTTGGTGTGGTTTCCTTTTTGCAGATAATAGAGTTGTAGCCTCTCTTACTTCTGGTGTTTGCCCTAACCCCCTACCCCCCCCCCCCATGGCTGAAGTTTGTATTGGGGGGCTTGCTGTAGGCTCCTGATGGGAGGGACTGGTGCCTGCCCACTGGTAGGTGGGGTTGATTCCTATCCCTCTGGTGAATGGGGCTTTGTCTCTGTGGGAGATTAGGGGTGGCTGTGTGCCTGAGGGGTCTTTAGGCAGCCTGTTTCCTGATGGGTGAGGCTGTGATCCCACCTGGATTATTGTTTGGCCTGGGGCTTCTAAGCACTAATGGGAGGGGCCACATTTTCCCGAAAATGGCCACCTCCAGAGAAATGAAGGCTGAGAAATATACCCAAGAGCTTTGTCTCCAATGCCCTTCCCCCACAACAAGCCACAGTCATCCCTGTTTTCCCAGGAGATCCTCCAAGAATTGCAGTCAGGTTCCACCCAGATTCCTATGGAGACTTTGCTTTGCCCTGGGACCCAGTGCACGTGAAAGTCTGTGTGTGCCTTTCAAGAATGGGGTCTCTGTTTCCCCCAATCCCATGGAACTTGTGCTCACAAGCCCCACTGGCCTTCAACGCCAGATGCTCCGGGGGCTCTCTCTCTGTGCCAGATCCCCAGGCGTGGGGATTTGACGTGGGGCTCAGAACTCTCGGTCCTTTAGGTGAGTCTCTGTGATAGTTACTTTCCAGTCTGTGGGGCTTCCCACCTGGGAGGTATGGGGTTGCTTCTATCGCGTAATCGCCCCTCCTACCTCCTGATGTGTCTCCTCTTTGTCTTCTGGAGTAGAATATCTTTTTGAAAGTTTTCAGTCCATTTGGTTAAGGTTGCTCGGCATTTGGTTGTAATTTTGTTTTTATGAGAGAAGTTTGTCTCCAGTCCTATTCCGCCATCTTAATCCAGTCTCTGTTGTGACTAGGTTTTGCAGAAGAATTTAGCTTGTGTTAGGAAGGAAGTATTTCTGACTCTGCTACTGATTCATTGCTCTCTCTGGTGATCTCATATGTTTTTTGAACCCGCATGGAGAGGTAGACGTAATTATGTCTTTCAGTGGTAGCTATGAAGAATTTTTGTTCATTTCTACTCTGATCTGAGCTTGTTAATACACCTGCTTTTCATATTTTATAAAATACATTTGATGTGCATAATCAGAAGTGATTGGAAAATTCATCAATTAGAATATTTACCAGATGCCAGTTATGTACACAGTTCTAGTCCCTGGTAAAAAGAAGATTATGATACGGTTTTTACCCTCACGAGCTATATGTCAAAGGATATAAGACATAAACACACAAAAATCATAACACTATGTATGAGTTAATAATGAGACAAAAATGAAAAGAATCCATGCAAATATGTGGTTAATTGCTCACTGAATATTCTAGGCAATAGATACCTTGAGCTCAGCTCAAAGGAAACAGATGATTGTGGCAAGAGGTATCTGAAAAGACTTCATCTCCGAAGTGTATTCTGAGTAGGGCCTGGAAGAGAATGGAAGATCTCCTTGAGGAAGAATGGCATCGTAAATGTCAGACAATTTACTGCCTGAGTCTTTCATTAATTGAGGTTAATTATCATGGGCCTGGGGCCAAAAACATGAGATCAAATCAATATAACAAAAACTGTAAGTTAATGCTGCCGTGCTCCCCGCTTGGTGATGGGGGTAGTAACGGGGTAGCAGCTGCAGTAGAAGCGGTGTCGAGCCAGTGTTTACTGCGCTCTCCACGAGCCGGGCACAGTGCCGAATACCCATATTTATTCTTTCAGCAACCCTGTGAGCTAGGAGTTCGGGGTTGTCTTTTACCAATGTTATGAATGAGGCAGTGGAGGCTTAGTAACCAAAACAACTCACCCTCAGTCGTGGAGTCAGTCATGATTTATATTCAGGCAGTTTGGTTCTAGAACCAGCACTTATTACCACTAGGCAGTATCCCCACAGGGCAGTGCTACTACTGCGGCATGAAATGTGGAAGGGGCTAGTGATTTCTTTAAAAAAAAGAAAACAGTACCTGTAAACTTTATCAACCTCTCTATGTGGCTAATGTTTACTCTTCGTTATAAGCCAGAATGGTTTGTAAACTCCAAAGGGCTGCAGCTGAAGAACTAGTAGTCTCTTCCTAATGAGGTTTAGCTTTAACCTGATAGCCTCTGTAGGTGCTCATAAGCAGAGATGGGATAATCCGATCTATAGACAGCTGAGTCCTGACCTTAAGCTTGTGAATTCACAGCTGAAAGACAGCATGTATACACAATTTTCTTCTGATGAAGGCTAAACTGTTCAAGAAACTAGCATTCATTGCTTTTTGGCAGGAAGAGAAAGTTGAAAATCTTTTTTCCCTCCTTAGGTGGCTAGATCAGTCAGTACTGCTGCCGGCTTTTGTCGTTTGGTTACTCTGATGTAGTTACAAGAAGTTATCTTGGCTGTAATGGTTTTCATTTTAATAAGCAGTATTTCTATGATTTGTGCATGATGCCATTACTGTTGACATGAACTGTTTATTTATTTATTTATTTTAGTGAAGACAGCATGTCTCAACAGATTAGGGATACAGGAAGTGTGACTTAGCATGCTGGTTGGGCCGCAGGAACCTGAGCAAGTCACCTCAGCTTCATGTCCTGTAAATAGAGATAAGTGTCTGTTTTCGAAGGTGGTTGTGGAAAGTTACTGGGCTTTAAAGTGATTTTTAATCTCAGCGTGGCACACTCAGCTTTGAGGGAGCATGAATGCAAGAGTCGATGTTTCTGCTCCTGAATTTTGAGTAAGTACAACATAAAAGCCATGAGATTGTCCCAGGTTGAACGTGGGTCATATAGAAAGGTAGGGGTGGATGCAAGGTTTGTTTGTGAAGGAGTCGGGAAGCGGGATAAGGGTGGAACTCTCCTTGGAATCTATTGAAGTAAGGGGTATGGTGAATGTTAAACTTCTGTGTTGTTCTTGTGGTTGCTGGAAGTGTATGGCAAGTGCTTTTCTGGATTTCAAAATACCTAATTTAGTAGGGATATAGACAGTGGCGTAAACCAACGTTTCTGGACAGTTAGAAGCAATGGGATCAAGAAAGAAGTTCTTAGAAACATTTTCACACAAAGAAGCACTTGAAGCCTAAATAGCAGTATTTTCTTAAATTTTTTCCTTTCAAATACTTATCAAAATAATAAAATTCTTGAGCTTCTGCATTTGGATCAGAAATTTTCAGTGCTTCACTTGTATAGAGTAGACCACTAGCATGAGAGTCAGTCCTATTAGCTAATAGGCAATTGTAGGTGTGAAAACTTTGTTTTTTGTCCAAAATCAAGTATGCCTTGTATATAGTAGAGTTTTTTAGTAAAAATATAGTTGGCTCTGAGGCTGTACTCAACTGATAATATAGTCACAGTTTTAGACGTCTTTGGTGTCACTGATAGAGTGAAATAAAGAATTTGAGCTAGATATTTTAATATCTGTGGCACTTTTTAGGGAAAACCATAGTGCTGTGATAAGTGAAGAAGGTAGCAATGCCCTACTGATAGCCTGACTCAAGGACTGAGCAGGAGTCTGCATTCACATTTCATTTGGCAATGTTGGATTTTTTTTTTTTTAATCTTCTACCGAGAAAAGTTGATGGACCACATTAATACACTTGAAAGTAGTTCAGCACGCAGTTGAGGAGGAGACTTTGAGAAACAGGGCGGTTCATCGCAGGGTGTGAAATCATGGTGGCATGGTGTGTCATGATAATGGCTTATCAGCTGCCCTCAAGTTTTGCACTTGGTGTGCTCAGAGTCAGTTTGTGAATTGGTAAACTGTAATTCTACAGGAGAGTTCTGAAAGATTATTAGCATTAGCTTGTTTTCCTTACTTTTCATCCCAGGAAGTCATCTACTTTGGTATATGACCTAACAGGAGAGGTAACTGAGAAGAATTGAAGGCATATGTATATTATGATAAATGAAAGTACAAGTGCCATAAAGAATGGGACCGTCTAACCTAATTATGTTGACTTGGACAGTGTCCCTAATGTGTTTTTATGGAAGAGATAGCTGTCGTTCATGAGTTCAGCTGCAAAAGCTTGTTAATGGAATTCTCCACTGACCTTAAAAATGATTCTATAGATAAATATTTATGGATATAGAAAGTTTTTCATGAGCTATTAAGTGAAAAGGCAGCTTACAGAGCTATATATTTAAAAGTAATTTAATCTTTGTGTAAAAGCATATATCTGCGTAGCGTGGAAAAAATGGTCTGGAGAAATATGCGTCATAAGGTGCATCCTCAGGTTTAATCTACTGCTAAATCTGTCAACCAAAGCTTCCTGGTATGGCTGGGGCTCTAAATATGCGTCAGATTAGAAGAGCTTTGGGAAACCCTTATTTTCATTTTTAGCTTAGCTAATATAAAGTAAGACTACATCTACATGGGGTTATAGGTTTTTGTTTATTTTCAGTTGGTAACTTTAAAAAATTCAGAATGTATGTCACTAGTACTTTTTAAGCAGTTATTTAGAAAACTTATTAATAGACCTTTGTTCATTTATTTTATCTTTTCTAGAGGTAAAAATATATAACATACTCAAATACTTTACCAGAGTAATTATTTTTTTACTGGGGTGCACTTATGCTGAGGATCAGAAAGATTTAGGAAACAAAACAACAAATTAAAGTCCCAGTTACCTAAACTGTCCAAGAATCCGGCAGGGTTTGGGTATAGTGGGGATCTTTCAGAAAAGGAAGCTTTCTGAGGATGATGTTAGGAGTCCACAAAGTAAAAGTTAAATGAGCTTCAAAAGACAAAAACAAAAATAACAGCCCCCCAACAAAACAAAACAAACAAAAAAAAAACTTGCAAAACTTGAGAAACCTAAGCCATCTGAAGAGATTCTTTGATGCTTTCCAGATTTTCCTCCTTGCTTTGTTTGCGTAGTTATTTTGGCCTCCTCTGTGTCCCTGCCCTCCCAGACTAAGCCTATAAATTCCTCTTTTTTCTTTTTAGGAAAGAACTAGATATAACAGCTTTTTCTCTATCTTTCTGAACACTTGCTTTTTCTTCATTAACTGTCTTGTCTCATCTGTTTTCATCTAAGCTTCTCAAAGGCATGGTCTGTACTTACTGTCGTCACTTATTTATTTCCTTAACTCCCTATGGTTTCTGCCCCTTGTCTGTACTAAAAAGTGCTTCCACTACAGTGAAGAAGCTCCTAATCCCAGGACTTCAGGAATTTAAAATTTATCATCATTTTTGACTGCTTGATATTCTATGTAAAGGTAACCCCCATCCTTGCACTCTAGTCACAGTGATCTATCAAACGTTTTCTTTTATCTCTACAGGATAAAGTCAAACCTGATCAGGGTCAGTCTTGAGCTGACGACCGTCCACCTTTCCGTGGACTCTCCTGCCTCCGCTAGCCCAGCATGTATGCTTTCTGTTGCAGCAGTACCCCTTAATGTCTCTTGTGCCTGTTGATGCAGGTATTTCCTGTGCTGGGAATGCTCTTGTCCACTCTGTTAACAATCTTGAGCATCTTTCAAAATGGCTCAGGATTCACTTCCTCCTTCCTTGATCCTGCTTCCAAAAGTGAATTGCTATTTGTGTTTGAATTCATTATTTCTGGGTAGCTTACTTCAGGTAGGCGTTATCTCTGTGTCTTTCCTTCTAGGCAGTGGATGCCCTGAGATCAGAGTCTGGATTTTATTTGTTCTCACCATCTTTAGTATTTAGCACTGTGCTTGGCACAGATTCATTTTCTGCTTCGTGTGTGTTAAATGGAACTACATGAGACTGTAAGCTCTGTGAGAACACACACTGTATGAGTAAATGAATGGGCAAATAAGCCTAACTGGAACCACATGATAAGGTGCTAAAAAGAACAGAGAAGACTAGATATATTTGCTTGTCTCTGTTTTTACTAAACAAGTCGTGAAGAGATTCTTATTCTTAGATTGTCTTGTAAAGGAAATAAATAAGTACTTGAGGAGAAAAATGCCTGGAATGAGATGTCGTTTGACCAAAGGAACCCAAAGGTGAAATTGTGGAGCCTTTGGCCAAAATGTTTATACTGAGTTTTGTTTTCACATATTTGGTAACACAATATTGGCATGTATCTTCTAGAGTGTGTGTGTGTGGTTTGTTTTTTTTTTTTGCCCTTCCCTGATGAATAGATAAGATTAGCTAGTTGTATATAAATAGGTCCATGTCAAATGACTAAAAATTTTAAGCTATTTAGTGTTTCCCTCTCCTCAGTTATTATTATTTTTGTCTTTTTTTTGGGGGGGGGCACATCCGCGGCATATGGAGGTTCCCAGGCTAGGGGCTGAATCGGAGCTGCAGCTGCCAGCCTACACCACAGCCACAGACAGCAACTCCAGATTCAAGCTTCATTTGCAACTTATGACCTACGCTGCAGCTCATGGCAACGCTGGATCCTTTAATCCACTGTCTCTTTTCCATTATTTTTTACGCTATGAAAACTCTCTTGGATGTTTAGCCCCATCATACATTAAGGCACATACTGAATTATTGCATTTTAGTTTTTAGAACTGTAAATCAGTTTCCAGCTTTATTATTCCAGTAATTTGAATCCTGCAGGCTTAGCTTCCTGCTGTAGGAAGCCCCACAGTTTTGTTAGTCTGCACAGCACAGGTAACTGTGAGGCCTGAAGCTCTGAAGGTCCTTAGGCTAGGCGGCTTTGTCACCTCTGCTTCCTGGAGCTGTGGTGATTCTGGAGTCCCAGTAAGTTTGGATACCCTTTGCGTGATTTGGATGAAATATTTGGGTAAATTTTATTATTAACACATTTAACTTGACTAGCGAAGGAAGTGACACTGCAGACCTGGGGGTGTTCTTCCCCCCCCTCTGTACGCTTCACTGTGAGTGGAGCTTTGACCTTGTTAAAACTGTGGTAAGAGCTACAAGAATATCGTGATCCCCTTGGTCATTTTACCCCTTTCTCAATCTTGCCTCTTGTTTTGATTGCAGTTTAGTTCTGAGCCTCAGATGTGTTTTGTTCTGCTTTCTTTTTCTTTCCCAGTGCTCTTTTTTTGACCACCCATTTTATTTCTCTTTTCTTCCTTCTTTCCTAATTCCTTGAAAAAGTGTTAGTAATATTGTATATTCTACGTGGTCCATTTGGATTTTTTTTCACAGATAATTGATAATAATGAGGACTAAAAAACACACATTATTAGGTCACTCCCAGATATATCACTTTAAAGTGTTTTATGTTTTAAAAAGATAATGTGTGGGAAAAAAGTGATGTGTGCGTCTGGTGAGTTCAGATAGTTCACATTGGTGAACAGTATAAAGCAAATCTCCTTTTCACTGTATTCCTCCTTTCCTCACTTTGGAGTCAACCACAGGTGTTAATTTTACTAATTTCTGTTTTATCCTTCTGGAGGGGTAGTTTATACATACACAAACAAATACTTAAGTATCTGTTTATATATACGTATATAGGCAGATAAAACCTATTTTTATAAAATTTCAAGTGTGTAGTATTTATATTTTTTGCAGGTTGTGAGACTGGTGGTATTCCCACTTAATGAAGTGTGGTACTCTACCATAAAGTTTTTTTGGGGGGAGTAAATACTGATCTTACATACAGCATAAGCTTACATATCTTTCATTCTTAGTGCTCAGACATGGCCTCTTTTCTGTAACAAGTTGTACTAAGTTCATACTAATTTCAGCCTGACCCTTTGGGAACATAAAGTACAAATTGTTTGATAGCAGTTGAGGATACCTAGGTGACTGGGTGTTCTGTTCTGATACTAATCTGTTTGGCAAAGTGTACTGAGCATCTTATCCTCCAGCTTGCACTTTCACCAAGCACTTTATAAGAGCATATTATAGTCAGGATTTGTGGCACAAAGGAGTTGAGATTGTCACAAGCACACTCCATGACTTGGTAATAGAACCAAGCAGCATCACCCCAGATTCCTGGCTCCCTGGCTTTACACACCAATTCAGAACACTTGTGCAAATGTATTAGAACTCTGCCAACTGTAAAAGGTAGTCAGATGTAATCTGATACCTGTTCTTCCCAGAAAGTCATAGATTACCCCCCCTGCCCCCCAAAAACCTTATAAAAGGCTCCAGATAAAGATCTTTTTCCATCCTGTATTTCCTCATTTTTCAATATGTTTGGTTTTTAGTTTTCCTACTATTCCCCCGCCAACTGCCCCAGCAGATTTTGAGTAGATTTGTATTACTGATCCATTCTGCAATCTCAAAGTTTTAATTCAAAACCCATGTATTAATATGTACACTATCTGCATTCCTGGAAAGCTATTCCAACGTAGTATCTTGGAAAATGACCAGTGAAGGCGGCAGGCATTGCTTTTACATCTTTAGAAAAAGAAAAAAGAAAAATTTTAGAAAGACCAGGCTATTTGGAATTGTTAAAGCATCAGACCATGAGGAATAACTTCTTAAGTTCCCATGATTGCTTGCTTACCAGCATTTACTTTTAATTTGCGTATGTTTCTAACCTTACATCCCTTATATCAGTTTTAATAATATAATAGCCAGTTACTTAACCAGCAAAAGCCAGTTTATTTGGAACTAGCCAGAGGATTTGCAAATTGAGATGTGCAAACTATGGCAGAACATAAGGCAAATCCAGAGAACAAAGAAGGGGAACTTGCTTTTACAGGGAAAAGGGGGTGGGATGGGGGGTTCCATTGAAGGAAGCTGCAAGTCCCAAGTATGGAGGTTGGTTGGGCTGCTACAGTCTCTGATTGGCTGGGCTGCCCTTGGGCACAGAGAAGTCTTATTCTTCCTGCTAGATAGTAGACAGTATCTTCCTGTCAGAGATGTAGGCTCGCATTTTTTCCTGTTTGGAGTAATTAATGTTTCATGTCAGAATTGAGAGCTCTGCCTATAGGCCTATCCAGACTCCAGTTTCAGCAAGCTTTCTTTAATTCCACACTCAGTCTGTCTAATTTAAATTGTGTATAAGATTATTGCCCTTGAATTGAAGAGGTTTGAGTTTGAGTGATTCTGGAACTTCCAGTTAAAAGATGCTTGGTGACTATTATTTTGACACTGACAGTTCAGCACCCTCCCACATACTTTTTATTATTTTGAACTGCCAATTATATTGAAGATAGCGATGTAACTTTTCTGACTTTTTGTTAAACATTGCTGAAAATTCTGTTGGCATTCTGCTTGAGACAGGTCTTTGCTAACTGCAGTGCCTGTCACTGATAGCATAGCGCCTGCTCTGTTGGTGATGAGTTTACATTGAAAAAGAACCTTTCCACCCGAGGGTTCCTGGAGTCCTAGAGGAACACCCACAGTCCAGTTTTGACACAGTCAGGGCTGGGATAGAAGACAGGAGCGTATATGTCTCACCCCGTGTGGATAGAACAGACTGTCCTGTACTAAAACAGGCTCTATCCTTAAGCTCGCAATGACGATCCTGAGAGCGGGCAGCCCCGTATTTTCCAGGTGACTTGTGATGTACTCATCATGAAGTATATTCCAGATTCCAAACTTTATAAATTGTACAGATAAAACTTTTGGAAATGTGCTTGGTGAGTGTCTGCTCCATGTTCCAGGCATTTGTGAATTGATTTCACAAAGTATGATAGACATGGTCCTGGTAGTAATTTAGAAAATGGGCCAAGTTTGAAGACCACTGTTATATTCATGTCTTCTCCAAATTCTTATTGCAAACCCAAGAAACCCAAGATAACCGCTTATGTTTTACTCAGCTAGTAAATGTCAGAGCCCGCTTTCTATGTTCATGTGCTTTCTACCCTACTAGAGGCTCCTTTTGTAATTACTAACATTTGTGTACTTTAGAGCTTTACAACAGCCCTGTAATCTCGATAGTGCACTCGTATATTTCAGAGGTCGACAGTAACCCTGAAACCCAAATAGTATAGATCTTAATATCTTATTTTACAGAACAAGACATTTGAGTCCTAGAGAAACACAGTGTCTTCCCCGATGGCACAAAACTGGGAGAACTGGGAGGGACCTAACCTACTCCCGATTCTGAATCCTCTGCTCCTTCTACTCAGTGTGCTGGAGCCTGGTGATTTTAGTACTTAGCAACACTTACTGAGCCCCTACTATGTGTAGTGTCCTGTGCCGCATGCTACGAATCAATACTGAAGAAATAGAATTACATGCCCTGCTGTCCTTCGTAATGTAATGATAGAGTTAGGACAGTCACGTGAGAAAAATACCTAACATTCAGTATAACTGAACTGTATAAGCAGAAGTAAACCAGTGCAGCATAGAGAAGTAAATGTGTCACTGCCGATGGTAAACGATTTGCAGTATTCATCTGGCTAGTACCAATCAGCCTTCTAGATATTTGTCAGTGCTCATTCCTGCTGGTTTCATCTAGGACCAGTAGTCATGTTCAGCCGCTCCAGCTCAGCCTGCTGCTTCTCCGTAATCTATAACCATGTTCAGGCCTCTCATATTTTCATAGGAAAAAACCTTGGCAGCTGCCCCCAATTCCTGCTCTCTCCTGCTCCTGCCTAACCTATGGCCCATCTTCCTCTTCCCTTTCTCATCAACACTTCTCAAAGTGTTGGTATGCATGCCCCTCCTCCTTTTGTTTCCTTCATGACTCTTCTTGCTTTGCTTGTACCCTTAAATGTCAGCGTCCCCAAGAGTTCCGTTGCCCTGCTGTTTTCAGTCATGGTGTTCCTGATGATGTCCCAGTCTTCACCTCCAGCTCACATTTCCCACCCAGCTTCAGACTGGTTCCCTGGATATTCCACAGATGGCTCCGACTGAACATGTATAAAGCAGAATTCATCTTTTCCCTTCTTAAAACTAGATTTCTCCATATTTTCTTTTTATTTAGTGGTATCACCAGTCTCCTAGTCACCTGTGCTAGAAATCTGTAGGTCAGCCTTGACTTCACCTTCCACTCAGCCCCTATAACTCCTGGAAAGTTGGCTTTCTAATTTGATCTTGAATCTCTTTTTACCACCACTGTATCACTATGGGCCCTCATCATCTCTCCCCCCGTGTTTCTGCCTCATCTAACTCTTGTCTCTGCCCTTCGATCTTGTTTCCCTCATATTCATAAGCTACTTAATTGCCAGGGTGAGTTTTCCAAAAAAATTTGATTGTTGTATTCCTTTCGCTAAAGGCTTTTAGTTTATTCCTGTTTCCTACAGATTAAAGTCCAGCCTTTTTAGGTAATGTGCACGATCTCCTCTGAGCTTCCTATTCAGATACTCCTGATGCTGTCTGCCAGGAGATCTCTTGCAGTTAGTCATTCCTCTACCTTTTTAATAATACTCTTTCTTCTTTGAGGACGCTTTATCTTCCTTCCTTTTTCTGATTATTTAATAAAAAGCTTGATACTTAAATAGAGCTGTAGAGGACAATTAGTTGCCTGTATTTTGATTTATATTTAGTATAGATCAAAGGCTAGTTTCTTAAGAAAATGGGTTAGCGGGCTGCTAGATGTTAGCATGTTGTTTGAGATCACTTGTTTTAACATATGCATGAGTACTGAAAAGATGCTGGAGTTAGCTGTATGTTTGGACCCTTGGTTAGAGTCCACCCAAACTCAAAACCAAAAGAAATGGCATTCTGTGTTAGGATTAGGCTCATTTAGAAAATATGAGAAGAAACATGGCATAAGTGAAACAGAAGGTCATTTCTCTTTCAGTGAAATTTCTAGAGATATGCAGTTAGCACCAGGATGGAAGCCCAATTCCATGCAGTCCTCGGGGACCCATGTCCTTTTCAGCCGTTTGCCTCACCTGCCTTAGGGTGTGTTCCTTGGGCTCTTAGTGTAAGCTGGCATCTGTTTTCTAGGCAGTAGAATTGAGGCAGAGACAAGGAAGGAGGGCAGAGAGCACACCCTGGCTGTCTTTTAAGGTTTGCTCCCAGAAGCTACCATAGAATTCTTTATTTTTATCCTATCAACTAGAGCTTATATATGCATTCCTAAATAGAAGTAGCTCTGCATACAGTTATAAATTCTTTTATTATGGAAGAAGAAAGAATTTTTATGGCAAATGTCAAAAGATTCATCCAAACTCTTTAGTCTGATATTTAATCTATAACTTCCTTTTTAGTCTTTTTCCTGTTACCACGTGAACCCTGTGCACTAGCTGAAGGTCTTCCTGTTTCCCTTGGTTGAAAATGATTGCCTCCTCTTCTAAATCTTGTAGCACTTTTAATCTGTACTGTAAGTATCAGATGCTGAACTGTGTGGCTGCCATTTGTCTACATATGAAGCTTCCTTAAATCATAAGGCCTTGCCACAGTGTAAGTTCCCAGAGGCAGTGACCGTGTCTTATATGTCTGCAATGCCTAGCTCAGTACTTTATACATAATTGATTCTCAATAAATATTTCTTGTATGAGTAAATAAATAATTTTGATGATTTCTCGATTTCTTGTAGAGTTTTAGGAAAGGAAGATGGATCAACCTAGTGGAAGGAGTTTTATGCAAGTTTTATGTGAAAAATATAGTCCTGAAAACTTTCCTTACCGCCGTGGTCCTGGGATGGGAGTCCATGTCCCAGCCACACCTCAGGGCGCTCCTATGAAAGGTAAGACAGATGGGACCTAAAACATTTCTTTCCTTACTTAGGGCATAAACCAGAGTATTGCCTTATTTGCAGAGGATTCCCTTTATTTTGAATTATGAGTCAAATAGTCTTTCTCCCCAGCTGTGATGTCAGGTTTTGAAAAACCTGAAAGGATTTGTTTTTTTCCAGATTGGACAAAAGGCATTTAGGTGTACTGATAGGGCAAGAGCAATATTTGAGTGACAATATTTCAAGAAACTTGGAGGGTGCAGGATAGTACAAAACTAGTCTGTACCCTCGAAGACCTTACAGTTTAGAATGACAAGATATTCACATGTACAAAGATATATAATAACATAGTGTTGTTTATGATGGGTCAAACGAAGAGCACGGTGACTGGGGAAAAAATTTAGAAGAATTAATATGATCAGGAAAGGGCTCAAAGCTGTGAGACTTGAACTAACCTTTGAAGAATACAGAATTTGGGGAGTTCCTGTTGTGGCTCAGCGGATTACCAACCTGACCAGTATCCCTGAGGATGCAGGTTCAATCCCTGGCCTCGCTTGATAGGTTAAGGGTTCAGTGTTGCTGCGAGCTGAAGGCATAGGTCATAGGTCATAGACACGGCTCGAATCTGGTATGGCTGTGGCTGACAGCTGCAGCTCCAATTCAGCCCCTAGCCTGGGACCATATGTCACAGGTGCAGCCCTAAAAAGCCAAAAAAAAAAAAAAAAAGAATGCAGAATTTGGTTATGAGGTAAAGACATTCAAAGAGGGGGATTATTATGTGAGCCAAGATCTACAACTAGAAATGTGCAAGGTGTGTTTTCTGATTTGCATTTTAGCTTAATGTTGTAATTAATTGTTCTTGGAAGCAGTTCTTTCTAATTATGGGAGATTAATATTGAATAGTGTTCCTATGTCCAAAGGTTACTGAGTGTTTGTTGTTTCTCAATACAACTATCATAGCGTCCACATAAACTAGAATAGCAGAAGGAAATGGACTTCTTACTTGATTATTTTTGTTTTCAGGACTCGCTCCCATACTGAGAAATTTATTTATTTATTATTTTTATGACTGTACCTGGGGCATATGGAAGTTCTGAGCTAAGGGTTGAATTGGAGCTGCAGCAGAGGCCTACCACAGCCACAGCAACGCTGTATCCTTAACCCATTGAACGAAGCCAGGGATCGAACCTGCATCCTTATGGAGACAACATTGGGCCCTTACCCTGCTGAGCCACAATGGGAACTCTGTACTGAGAAATTTGATTCTTCACAGTACCAAGTTGAAAAATCATATTATTTGAGGCCTCCATTAATAAAATATACTTTTGTGAGTGTTTTGTTTTATACTACCATAGGAAAAGAGTGGTTGAATTCTCATATTGATCCTTTTTATTAGAGATAAGAGTGATTTTATTGACATATATTTTTGAACAAGTATTAGTTTGAATTCATTGACTAGTTTGAATGATTTTATTGCCATATATTTTTGAGCAAGCATTAGTTTGAATTCATTGACTAGTTTAAGAATGAAACATTTTCTCTCATTGCAGTTATGTATTTTTAAAAGTCTGATTTTTGTAAGGGACAAATTCTACATGGATATTAAAGGGAAATGATTGATGGTCAAATATGGAAAAAGAGATACAGATTTTTAAATAGATCCATGTAAGTGAGAAAGATCTCTCAAGTGATATGAACTTGAAGAACAGAAGTGGTTTAGCTGATAGACAAGCTAATGGGTTGAGATAATTTCCAAAGGCAACAAAAGTTGAAAATACATATCAGAAAAAAGCTGTCCTGGGTGATACTTTTGAACAATATTAAAAAAAGAAACAATTGAGGCCAATGAGAAAACCATGGTAGACTAGACTTATCACCTGAATCTAGTGCCACATGGTAAGGCAACAGCATGGATGATGACTCTGTTGTGGTTGCTGAGATAAACCATACTGCCAGGAGATAAAACCTCTAAGACTTTTTGGTGGTACTAGTCCAGTACTTCTGATCTCCTCCGGGGCCAAATTTGGCTGTCTCCCCTTAGAATTCAGTACCCTTGGATCTCCTCATATCCTGTGGTTTCCAGATCCTTGTGTAATTTCACACAATTTGCTTTTGGCTCCTGACAGCTAAATGCATGTAGACAAGAATTAGGCTGACATAGAAAGTGCTTTGTTTCCCCCGTGATTCAGATCGCCTCAACCTCCCAAGTGTACTGGTGTTGAACAGCTGTGGAATAACCTGTGCAGGAGACGAAAAGGAAATTGCTGCCTTCTGTGCTCATGTGTCGGAACTAGATCTTTCTGACAACAAACTGGAAGACTGGCACGAGGTAAAGTTTTTATATTGCTGCGTTTTGGTGAAGTGCTGCAATAACTCTTTGTGTCGCTGTTCATGCTGTTTTGTATGCTGCTGATTTCTGGTTCTCACTTGAGATTCTTGTCTGTATATCTCAAGATAACTAACTGGCTGCTTCAACTATTTCTATGATGATTTTTTAATTAACTTTGTTATTGCTTATTTTTCATTAAAGCGAAAAACAGAGGAACTTTATTCCAGGCATCAGGAGGTTAATAAGGCCACAAAGATTTAGACTGCGAATGATACATTAAATTCTCGATTTGAATAGTTTACGCATCCAATGCTCATTGTTTGCTATACTTCAACATTTATACTATAAATTGTTATAAAGAGTACTTGAGCTCAAAACTAAGATTATAAAAATATTCTCTACTGGAATTTATTCCAAAAGTCTCTTTGGTGATTTGACATAACTGATGCCTTTGACTTCAGAGTAACCTTAAACGAAGTTGCACAAATAAATTATTACATCTCTCATGTTATTGTGTATTACATTACTACCTATGTGATTATACAGGTAGGTATAATAGTAGTCAGTTTTACCTGATTAAAACTTCCCTTAATAAGGGGAAAATAGTTCTTTTTTTTTTTTGCCTTTCAGGGTCACACCTTTGGCATATGGAAGTTCCCAGGCTAGGGGTCAAATAGAGCTCCAGCTCCTGCCCTACACCACAGCCATAGCCACAGCAACGTGGGATCCTTAACCCAATGAGCAAGGCCAGGGATCAAACCTGCATCCTTCTGGATACTAGTCCTGCTCATAGCCCACTGAGCCACAACAGGAACTCTGAAAAATAGGTCTTCATACTTGATTTTCTGACTTTATTTAGGCTCTTATTTCTTGCTTGGATGCTTGGAAAAGTGTCCTAATGGATTTTCCTGCCTCCGGTTTTACCCTGCTTCCTCTAAGCTACCTTCTACAGTGCTACCGGATTCCCTTTAATAGACGAAATGTGATTATGAAACTCTCCTGTTTCAAGTCCTTTAGCTGCTTTTCACTGCCTATAATCTAGGGTCTGAACTCTCCAAGTGTTGACCCTCCATTATACAGCCTTTTGCTATTTTTAGAGTTTTATCTCTATCTTTAGCCATGTGCTTTTCTTGAAGCTCATGATAAATTTTGACATGGAAAGCTTCTTTGCTTTTATTCATACTGAATCTACTGCTCTCTTTCTCCCCTTGTCTACACAGTCACTTCCTATGTAGCTTTCAAGACTTGGCCCAAATTACCTTTCATCTGTGAAACTTTCCCTGATTATCCCAACACCTGTAACGTGCTGCTGTGAAAGGATTTATCGCAGTGTAGTGCAATCACTTGCTTACTTGACAGTGTTCCTACTAGACTATTCAAACCTTTTTTTTTTTCACTTAATGGATTTTATTTCAATTATAGGTATACAAAAAATCATCACTAGTCAATTCGATAGATTTTGTGTCCCAAACCCACAGTGCATCCCCCTCCCCCCAGATTGTCTTATTTGAAAAA
This sequence comes from Catagonus wagneri, assembly GCA_004024745.2. Classification (NCBI taxonomy): domain Eukaryota; kingdom Metazoa; phylum Chordata; class Mammalia; order Artiodactyla; family Tayassuidae; genus Catagonus; species Catagonus wagneri. Next base: position 2,143,522 of record PVHT021183652.1, read on the forward strand.
CCAAGGTTTTCCAAAGTCTGTGAGTCATTGTTCTGCAAAGAAGTTCATTGTGTCTTTTTAGTTTCCACATGCAAGCGGTAGCATTGGGTGTTGCTGTCTAATTGTCTGACTGGTTTCACTTCACATGATAATTTCTAGGTCCACCCATGTTGCTATAAATGTTGGTAATTCATTCCTTTTAATGGCTGAGTAATATTCCATTGTGTGTATGTACCACATCTTCCCTATCCACTCCTCTGTTGATGGGCATTTAGGTTGTTTCCATGACCTGGCTATTGCATAGAGTGCTGCAATGAACACTGGAGTACATGTGTCTTTTCGAGTCATGGTTTCCTCTGGATAGATGCCCAGGAGTGGGATTGCTGGATCAAATGGTAATTCTATTTTGAGTTTTCTGAGGTACCTCCATACCGTTTTCCACAGTGGTTGCACCAATTTGCATTCCCACCAACAGTGTAATAGGGATCCTTTTTCTCCACACCCTCTCCAGCACTTACTGTTTGTAGACTTTTTGATGATGGCCATTCTGGCCTATGTAAGGTGGTGTACCTCATAGTGGTTTTGATTTGCATTTCTCTAATGAGGAGCGATGTTGAACATCTTTTCATGTGTTTATTTGCCATCTGCATGTCTTCTTTGAAGAATTGTCTGCCTAGATCCTCTGTCCATTTTTTGATGGGGTTGTTTGTTTCTTTGGTATTGAGCTGTAGGAGGTGTTTGTAAATTTTGGAGATGAATCCCTTGTCAGTCGATTCATTTGCAAATATTTTCTCCCATTCTGTGGGTTGTCTTTTCGTTTTGTTTAGGGTTTCCTTTGCTGTGCAGAAACTTTGAAGTTTAGTTAAGTCCCATTTGTTTATTTCTCTTTTTATTGTCCTTACTCTGACACATGGATCTGAGAAGATGTTGATATCATTTATGTCAGAGTTTTTGGCCTATGTTTTCCTCTAAGAGTTTTATAGTATCTGGTCTTATATCTAGATCTTTAATCCACTTTGAGTTTATTTTTGTGCATGGTGTTAGGAAGTGTTCTAGTTTGATTTTTTTACATGTGGCTGTCCAGTTTTCCCAGTACCACTTATTGAAGAGGCTGTCTATTCTCCATTGTATATTCTTGGCTCCTTTATCATAGATTAGTTGACTATAGATGCATGGATTTAATTCTGGGCATCTGTTCCACTGATCTATATTTCTGTCCTGTTCCACTGATGTATATTTCTGTCTTTGTGCCAGTACCATATGGTTTTGATGACTGTAGCTTTGTAGTAGAGTCTGAAGTCAGGGAGCCTGATTCCTCCAGCTCCATTTTTCTTTTTCAGGATGTCTTTGGCTATTCTGGGTTTTTTTGTGTTTCCAAACTTGAAAATATTTTGTTCTAGTTCTGTGCAGAATGTCCTTGGTAATTTGATAGGGATTGCATTGAATGTGTAGATTGCCTTGGGTAGTATAGTCATTTGGATAATATTGACTCTTTCAGTCCAAGAGCATGGTATGTCTTTCCATCTGTTCATGTCATCCTTGATTTCTTTCATCAGTGCCTTTTGTCTGATGAAAGGTCTTTTGTCTCTTTACGCAGATTTATTCCTAAGTATTTGATTCTTTTTGATGCGATGGTGAATGGCATTGCTTCCCTAATTTCTCTTTCTGATCTTTCATTGTCAGTATATATAGAAATGCAGTTGATTTCTGTGTATTAATTTTGTATCCTGAAACTTTGCCAAATTCATGGATGAGCTCTAACAGTTTTCTGGTAGAGTCTTTAGGACTCTCTAGGTATAGTATCATGTCATCTGCATATAGTGATAGTTTTACTTCTTCCTTTCCAATCTGGATTCCTTTTATTTCTTTTACGTCTCTGTTTGCTGTAGCTAGGACTTCCAGAACTATGTTGAATAGTAGTGGCGAGAGTGGACATCCCTGTCTTGTTCCTGATCTCAGTGGGAATTGTTTCAGGTTTTCACCATTGAGAATGATGTGAGCTCTGGGTTTGTCATAGATGGCCTTTATCATGTTGAGGTAGGTTCCCCCTATGCCCACTTTCTAAGGGGTTTTTTTAGAAATGGGTGTTGAATTTTGTCAAAGGCTTTTTCTGCATCTATGGAGAGGATCATATGGTTTTTATTCTTCAGTTTGTTAACGTGGTGTATCGCACTGATTGATTTGCGGATATTGAAGAATCCTTGCATCCCTGGGATAAATCCCACTTGATCATGATGTACAATCCTTTTAATGTATTGTGGATTCGGTTGGCTAGTATTTTGTTGAGGATTTTTGCATCTATGTTCATCAGTGAGATTGGCCTGTAATTTTCTTTTTTTGAGATATCTTTGGTTTTGGTATCAGGGTGATTGTTGCCTCATAGAATGAGTTCGGGAATGTCCCTTCCTCTGCAATTTTTTGAAAGAGTTTCAGAAGGATAGGTGTTAGCTCTTCTCTGAATATTTGATAGAATCGACTGTGAAGCCATCTGGTCCTGGACTTTTCTTTGTTGGAAGTTTTTTAATCACAGTTTCAGTTTTAGAACTTGTGAGTGGTCTATTCATATTTTCTATCTCATCTTGGTTTAGTCTTGGAAGATTGTACTTTTCTATGAATTTCTTCTAGGTTTTCCATTTTATTGCCACATAGTTGCATATAGCAGTGTCTTATGATTCTTTGTATTTCTGTGATGTCTGTTGTTACTTCTCCTTTTTCATTTCTAATTTTATTGATTTGTGTCGTCTCTTTTTTTCTTGATAAGTCTGGCTAAGGATTTATCAGTTTTGTTGATCTTTTCAAAGAACCAGCTTTTAGTTTCATTGATCTTTTCTGTGTTTTTTTTTGTTTCTATTTCATTGATTTCTGCTCTGATCTTTATGATTTCTTTTCTTCTGCTATCTTTAGTCTTGTCAGTTCTTCCCTCTCTAGCTGCTTTAGATGTAAAGTTAGGTTGTTTATTTGAGCTTTTTCTTGTTTCCTGAGGTAGGCTTGTATTGCTATAAACTTTCCTCTTAGAATTGCTTTTGCTGCATCCCATAGGTTTTGGAGTGTCGTATCTTTGTTGTCATTTGCTTCTAGGTGTTTTTTAATTTCCTCTTTGATTTCTTCAGTGATCCATTGGTTATTTAGTAGCATATTGTTTAGTCTCCACGTGTTTGTATTTTTGGCCATTTTTTTCTTGTTGATTTCCAGTCATATAGCATTATGGTCAGAGAGGATGCTTGAAATGATTTCAATTTTCTTAAAGTTACTGAGGCTTGATTTGTAGCCCAGGATGTGATCAATCTTAGAGAATGTTCCATGCGCACTTGAGAAGAATGTGTATTCTGCTGCTTTTGGATGGAATGTCCTATAAATATCTATTAAGTCCATCTGATCTAATGCTTCATTCAGGACCTGTGTTTCCTTATTGATTTTCTGCCTGGATGACCTGTCCATTGCTGTAAGTGGGGTGTTAAAGTCCCCCACTATGATGGTGTTCTTGTTGATTTCTCCTTTGAAGGTTGTTAGCAGTTGCCTTATATATTGT
>PVHT021183652.1:2147129-2174767 GCA_004024745.2 Catagonus wagneri
ATTTTGTCTGATATGAGTATTGCTACTCTGGCTTTCTTTTGTTGCCCATTTGCATGGAATATTTTTTTCCATCCTCTCACTTTCAATTTGTATGTGTCTCTGAAAGTGAAGTGTCTCTTGAAGACAGCATATATATATGGTTCTTGTTTTTGTATCCATTTGGCTAGTCTATGTCTTTTGGCTGGGGCATTTAGTCCATTAACATTTAAGGTAATTATTGATATATATGTTCTTATTGCCATTTTATTAACTGTTTGGGGTTTTTGTTGCTCTTTTTTTCTTCCCTTATTCTCTTGTTGTCTCCTCTCACAAGATGGCTATCTTTAATGTTGTATTTGAGTTGATTTTTTTTATTTGTGTGTCAATTGTAGATTTTTGGTTTGCAGTTACCCTGGTTTTTTGATATAGGAGTCTATATATAAATGGGATTGTTTTAAGATGTCGGTTTCTTAATTGCACGTGCTTCTCCAGTAACCTGCATTTGTGCTCTCTTCTCATGATTTCTGATTTTGGTAGCATCATTGTGCATAGATGGTTTAGTATCTCTACTGTATATATGCCTTTACTGGTGAGCCTTGTCATTTGTGGTGTTTTTGTTTCTGGTTGTGGCCTTTTCTTTTCTGCCTAGAGAATTTCCTTTAGGATCTGTTGTAAAGCTGGTTTAGTGTTGCAGAAATGTCTTAGCTTTTGCTTATCTGTAAAGGTTTTGATCTCTCCTTCCAATCTGAATGAGAGCCTTGCTGGGTAAAGTAATCTTGACTGGAAGTTTTTTCCTTTCATCACATTAAGTATATCATGCCACTCTCTTCTGGCCTGCAGAGTTTCAGCTGAAAAATCTGCTGATGACCTTATTTTGGTTCCTTTGTATGTTATTTGTTTCTTTTCCCTAGCTGCGTTCAGTATTTTCTCTTTGCCTTTAATTTTGGTCATTTTGATTAATATGTCTTGGGGTGTTCCTCCTTGGATTTATTTTATATGGTTCTTGTTGCGCTTCCTGGATTTGAGTGAGTGGCTCCTTTCCCATATTAGGGACGTTCTTGGCTATTATCTCTTCAAATATTTTTTCTGTCCCCTTCTCTCTCTCTTCTCCCTCTGGCACCCCTATAATACGGATGTTGGTACGTTTAACATTATCCCAGAGTTCTCTGAGACTCTGCTCATTTTCTTTCACTCTTTCATCTCTTTTCTCTTCTGCATTAGTGATTTCCACTAATCTGTCCTCCACCTCACTTGATTTGTTCTTCTGCCTCCTGTATTCTACTGTTGGCTGCTTCTAATGAATTTTTTATTTCAGTTACAGTATTTTGCATCTCTTCTTGTTGAATTTTTACAGCTTGTATTTCTCTGCTCAGTGTTTCCTGTAAATTATCAATCCTTGTCTTCAGTCTATTTCCAATGTCTTGCATCATCTTCATCATCAACAGTCTAAAGTTTCTTTCTGGGAGGCTGATAATCTCCTCATCACTGAGCTGTTTTTCTGGTCTTTTCTCTTTCTCCCTTATCTGAGTAACAGTTTTCTGTCTTTTCATTTTTATAGGTTTTTGGTGTGGTGAGCTTTTTGTAGACAATAGAGTTGTAGGCTCCCTTAGTTCAGGTGTTTGCCTTCCCTATGGATAAAGTTGGTATGGGGCGGGTGGGGGAGGGGCTTGCTGTAGGCTTCCTGATGGGAGGGAGTGATGCCTGCTCACTGGTAGGTAGAGTTGATTCCTATCCCTCTGGTGGGTGGGGCTTTGTCTCTGGTTGAGATTAGAGGCTGGCCTGTGCCTGAGGGGTCTTTAGGCAGCCTGTTTACTGATGTGTGGGACTGATATCCCACCTGGATTATTGTTTGGCCTGGGGCTTCTCAGCACTAATGGGAGGGACCCAGGTTTTCCCAAAAATGGCCACCTCCAGAGAAATGCAGGCTGATGAATATTCGCGAGAGCTTCACTTCCAATGCCCTTCCCCCACAACTAGTCACAGTCACCTCTGTTTTCCCAGGAGATCCTCCAAGAATTGCAGTTAGGTTCCACCCGGATTCCTATGGAGACTTTGCTTTGCCCTGGGACCCAGTGCACGTGAAAGTCTGTGTGTGCCTTTCAAGAATGGGGTCTCTGTTTCCCCCAGTCCTTTGGAGCTCCTGCACACAAGCCCTGCTGGCCTTCAATGCCAGATGCTCCGGGGGCTCTTTCTCTCTGTGCCAGATCCCCAGGCATGGGGATTTGATGTGGGGCTTAGAACTCTCATTCCTGTATCTAAGTCTCTGTGATACAGTTACTTTCCAGTCTATGGGGCTTCCCACCTGGGAGGTATGGGGTTGCTTCTATCGCGTAATCGCCCCTCCTACCTCTTGATGTGGTCTCCTCTTTGTCTTTTGGAGCAGAATGCCTTTTTGGAAGTTTCCAGTCCATTTGGTTGAAGGTTGCTCGGCATTTGGTTGTAGTTTTGTTTTTTGGGAGAGAAGTTGAGCTCCAATCCTTCTATTCCGCCATCTTAATCCAATCTCTCAAAACTTCTTTTTTTAATCATCAGCACTAACATTCTAGGCATTCAAATGTTTGCTAAATGCATTAGTGAATAAGTGATTGTATCTTAAGGTTTGATCAAGCCCACTTGCTCTAAGTTTTCTCTGATCTTAAGAAACTCAATCCTTTAGTGCTTCAGTGTGCTTATCCATAAGACAGGGCTGCTGACAAAATTAATCATGGGGCCCTTGGTAGATAGTAAATACGATAAATTCCAAGACAGCTTTCTTGTGTAAGAAACATCTATCTGTAAGCTAGTTTTTTTTAGCATTTCTTATATTCATCTATTTCACAGTCTTGTTTAATCTGGTAACTGTGCTCCCAGTTATGTTTCCTGTTTTCATTAAGATGTTTACCAAAATTCTTTGATATGCACGTCACTTGATTTCTAGGTCATGTGTTATGATATGCAGATTTACTTGGGTATTCCATGAAACAGTCTCTCTTTGTCCATGTATTTATTGATTGATTTACTTATCCAAACAACTGTTATAGTTCACTGTTCAACAAACTACACTCTGTGCTTTCTGGGTCCTTTGAGATGCTTAATTGGCATGCATGGTCTGTCTACACTGCAGAGATGCAGGAAGAACTACCTTGTTAATCCTTCTCCATGAATCGCTCAGTGGTTCTGCTGCTGAACCTCTGGTAAGATTTATCATCTGCATGGGTAACAGGTCAGACCACATCTTTCCTTCAGTCATTTCAGCTCCTATGTTCATAGGCTGATTCGCCTGAATTTGTTTTTTTGGGTGTAAAAATTTCACAAAGGTTTTGTGCCTTAACCTAAACTTTGACCAGTTACATAAGCTTTTGATAACTGGTGGAAACAGTTAAATAGTGATGTAGTTGCTCCTTCAGAAGAACGACTTATGTCAACAGGAACTAGAACACAGCGTGTACACTGGGTAATTTAGCCTTTCCCCTGCTTAGACAAAGGTCTACACTGAATATTTCCAGCCCACACTGATGGATACCACCAGAGAGTCACATGTTTATTTGTACTCTATTTGTGCTCAGTTTATATATTCCTATAAATACTCTACAGTCTGTTTTCAGGCGGTTTTCAAATGAACATTTGTTGCTGCTACCCTCCAGGTTTTCATTCTTCAACTTATTTTTGTTTCTCTCGTTCCTTTATATTTTGTCCTTTACCTTAACCTTAGTTGATCCCAATCTTCTAGAGTATGTATCAGAACACTAAGAGATGGGAGAAATACTGACAGTGAAAAAATATTGACTTTTGGGATTGATTAAACCCTTTGACAAGCTGAAAAATGTCTCATAGGTCACAGTTTTAAGACATTGCATTTCAGCTCATTCCAACCCATATATTTGATTACTAAAAAGATCATTTGTCCCTGGCCATTAACTAAGTTTATTTCAGCCAGTGTTTGATATAGCAGTGTGGAAGAAAATACTGTAGTTTGTTGTTTTAGTGTTTTTGAATGATCTCTAATGTTGTGAGTAACTTCTTTTGTAGTTTAAACTTCTGGCTGCTATATAGAGAAGCTAATGTAAAGGTGAGTGAGAAGTGTAATACTTTGGGAGGAGCTAAAAGTTTGTCTCCGTCCTTCTAAAATTGGGCATCTATGTGTAAGAAAAAAAGATGCATTTTTTTAGCTTTTGATTTGAATTTTTTGGCTAGGTAGATTTTTGTCGGACTTTTCCCAAGGCATCTCTTTTTTCCTTCTTTCCTTATCAAAACCATTTTATAAAAGAAATTAAACTAAGCGCTTGAGAGGAGGGAGGAATTTGCCCCGCAGTTAAGGTACAGAATAGCTTGGGTATAAATTACAGATTGTTATCTTCCATCCCTTTCCCCATTTTTCTTAAAACTTTAGTTTCTTCCTTTTTGAAAGTCAGAGTGGACGGTCCCCTATTAAATCATAGAGTTGTGTGAAGACCTAAGAGGTGATCTGAGTTCATCTCCATGTGGCTATACATGAGTGTCCTCAACTCACTCCAGCTAGAGGAGTCTTTTTTTTTTTTTTAATTAAAAAAAGAGAGAAGTCAATATTCTGCCCTAGACACTCACTGAATGTCAACCTTTACTTATAAGACATTTTTTTGTCGTTAATAAATTTACCTGTGTAATGAATATAACATTTTCCAGAGTCTTATCATTAATTTTAGGTTACCCAAAAATCTATTTTAATTTGAACCTTTTAAAGAAAATATTTTTCCTAACATAGATTATTTTTCTTGCATCGTTAAACTGTTGTCCAATTTTATCTCTTTTAGGCTCTTCTAAGGCTAACTAGTCATTATTTTAAGTCTTTATTCTCACTGAGCAGTAGTGCAGATGCGGACTATGAACAAAATCACATCACACGTCTGCTAGCCCTGCGAATTCTCACAGAAATTGCTTTAAAAACTCTGATATTATCCATTTTGGGGAATGTTTTCTTCTTTATTGCAAAAATAAGAGAGGTGGTAGTTAGCAAAGGGTTTGTGTTTGTTTAGTGGGGTTTGTACTATAATTAGCAGTTACTCGTCCCGCTACAGTTGGAGCACAATTCCTTTCCGTCTTTTTCTGCCCTTAAAAGAGGGAAAGCACAGTGTCCTCATCCTCTGTGTGAAAGTCCGTCATGTCATTAGCGTCCAGGTGGCAGGATGTAGTAAAAGATTGGTCCCGGCACAGACAGTCTGGGCGTGTTGTGGCCACACAAGAAACTTCAAATCCTAGCCATATATTTCACAGATGCCTCGAGCCCTTCGATCACCAAAAGGATCAAATAGGAGAATATGTGCAGACTGGTATGAGTCCCTTACATTTTAAACTGAAGCCTAGTGTATTTTCTCTAAAATGTAGGCCAGTTATTCATTTATAAAATGAAAATAAATATGGTACTACTTCAGAGGGTTAGTGGTAGGATAGATGAAATAATGTGTCTCATGAAGGCCATTCCCTCTGACATACTTTTCCAAAACCTTCTTGGAATTAATCTGCTTCTCGCTGATTTTAGAACTCCTGAACTGTACAGTACACGGCACACAGATCTCATGTAAAGCTCAGGCTACCTTTTCTTTCTCCCCATAGTCCTTAACACTGGATACCTTTTTTTTTTTTCTGTTTTTCTTTTTGCCTTTTCTAGGGCCACACTTGCTGTATATGGAGGTTCCCAGGCTAGGGGTCTAACAGGAGCTGTAGCCGCCGGCCTTCGCCACAGCAACGCGGGATCCGAGCCGCGTCTGCAGCCTACACCACAGCTCACGGCAACGCCAGATCCTTAACCCACTGAGCAAGGCCAGGGATCGAACTCGCAGCCTCATAGTTCCTAGTCGCATTCGTTAACCACTGAGCCACAACAGGAACTCCAGGAAGGAGATATTCAAAGAGAATTACGTGACCCAATCTCAGCTCTTGAGAAGCTTTTTTTTTCTTTTTAGGGCCAACCCATGGCATGTGGATGTTCCCAGGCTAGGGGTCTAACCGGAGCTGTAGCCACCGGTCTACGCCACATCCACAGCAAAGTGACTGTGACCTACAGCACAGCTCACGGCAACACCAGATCCTTAACCCACTGGGTGAGGCCAGGGATCGAACCCACATCTTCATGGATGCTAGTCAGGTACCTTAACCACTGAGCCATGACGGGAACTCCAGAAACATATAGTCTGAAATGTCATCAAAATGATCTTTTCTCCAAAATATCATATAGAGTTAACAAAGAGAATATCATTTAGAGTAGAATCAAAAATCTTGCCAAAGGCAACAGGGAAAAATCTTGCTTTTATACTGTTATTTTTCAGTTATTCCACTATTTCATAGTAGGAAATTAAATTTTTTGCCAAGTTTTGTTCAAATTACCTGTGCTTCTCTGCAAGTACCATCACTTAATAGGACTTAATGTATGGCCCTTGCCTGGTGACCCATTCACTTAGGTTTTCTTGAGTATGGTTGCTATTTAAAAGCTCTGAATGCTGCCTAACATGCTTTTCTTTTCTTTATTTTTCCTCCATAGGTCAGTAAAATTGTGTCAAATGTTCCCCAGTTGGAGTTTCTAAACCTGAGTTCCAACCCTCTGAATTTATCAGTTTTAGAAAGAACATGTGCTGGGTCCTTCTCTGGGGTTCGAAAACTTGTCCTCAACAACAGCAAAGCTTCCTGGGAGACAGTCCACACAATACTGCAGGAGTTACCAGAGTAAGCCCAGCGAGCATGATGGAGAGGGAGCTATGTGGCCATCTGTGTTAGTACATAGAGTTACTGCTGATCTCCCATCTCAGAAATACTAGAACTGCAGATTGAATGGAGAATGAGGTTTGAAAAATGAAATAATTAAATGAGGCTGTGAGGGTAATCTAGACGCATTTTCATTGGAATACTTGTTCAGTGTTGAGTAGCACCGAGACATAGGATATGTCATCCTTTGGCTAAAAAATATCCCTGAGAAGCACTTATCATTTCGAGATCAACTCGTTCTTTCTCCATTTTAATCTTCTGATTACCTGATTCCAGAATTTTGCCTTAGCCCTTTTCTTTGGGAGGAAAAAAATCATAGTATCTCTAAAATATATTAACGCTCAGATGATAAAGTGCCTAGCTGGCGTGATGGGAAAATGGGTCTAGTATTCTTTTCAGTAATTTAAGCAGGAAATTATACTTTTGTTTGTCAGTTTAGAAATGCTCTGTTATGTGTTGTTTGTATCTATCTGTGTGTATTCCACATAAATATTCAAAGGAAGCAGTTTAAAGAAATATATGAAGCTGTAGTCTCCTTGAATGTCTAAATATGGAAATTATCAAAGCCTTTCAGAATCTGGTCTCAACCCGCTTATTCCATCGTAGTTTCTCACCCTCCCTCTAATGAGATTGTTTTTTTTCACTGCATGCAACACCTAGTATGGTGTAAAGTGAGCATTTGTTTGTTTGTTTGTTTGTTTGTTTATTTTTGTCTCTTTAGGGCCGCTCCCATGGCATATGGAAGTTCCCAGGCTAGGGGTCGAATTGGAGCTACAGCTGTCAGCCTATGCCACAGACACAGCAACACAGAATTCAAGCCATGTCTGCATTCTACACCACAGCTCATGGCAACGCCAGATCCTTAACTCTCTGAGCAAGGCCAGGATCGAACCCAAGTTCTCATAGTTACTACTGGTTGAGTTCATTAGCACTGAGCCACAATGGGAACTCCCAAATGAGCTTTTCAATCCCAGTTCCATTTACTAACCATATGACCTTTGATAAGCTAATTAATCTCTTTGAGCTGTTTCCTTGTCTATATAATGGGCATAATTGTCTATAAAACTGCAGTAATAGAAGTATAGTCTGTGAAGCATCTTCATGGGTCCTGACACAGGGTAGAGATTCAATAAGTGATAGTTATTATTTTTATTTCTAAACACTCTTCCGTGTTGTCTCTAGAAAGTTCTTCTATCTCCTCTCAGTTTACACAAGTCTACCCCTTCCTCAAGGCCATGCATCCTTTCCTAATTATTACAACTGCAATTTCAACTCCATCTCTAGATGAAATACTGTTTTACAGCAGTTAGTGCTGCTTCACTTAGCACTTAGTTATTTAAGCACAAAATTAATTTAGTACCAGGTAATATCATTCTGTGCTGTTTTATGTATTTTAGATTTTGTCTTCCCAGCTATATTTTAAGCTTCAGGAAGATATCTTCATATTTTCTCTACAATACCTAGCAGAGTCTCATATATGGTGGTCACTTATTTATTGAATGAATGAAAATAGGTGCAAAGTTGAAACTAAACTGCTTTAAACAATGAAATATTTCCTATTTTTTCCGCAGTTTGGAAGAGCTCTTCCTGTGCCTTAATGACTATGAAACAGTGTCTTGTCCTTCTATTTGCTGTCATTCTCTCAAGCTACTACATATAACAGATAATAACCTCCAAGACTGGACTGAAATACGCAAATTAGGAGTTATGTTCCCTTCACTGGACACCCTCGTCCTGGCCAACAATCATTTGAATGCTATTGAGGAGCCTGATGATTCATTGGCCAGATTGTTTCCCAATCTGCGATCCATCAGCCTCCACAAGTCAGGTGAGGTACAGGCTTGTTCTCATTCTACATGCAAATTGATCTGAACTTGTGCATGAAATACAGTGAAAGTGTATTTCTTTCCATCATAGCTCTTCCTCTTTGCAGGGTGAATTTCAAGAGTGACATGCAGATAGATGCCTATTGACTAACTAAATTTAAGGCATTCATTTTCATAAATGCTCTGATAAATATCAATACTTATATTCCTTTGGCATAGTATCATAGTGGCTATTAATAATTTATATATTAAAGAAGTCATGCTATGGAAGGAGTGAAATGAAATTGATGAATTGGGTGGTAAAAGGCAGAATAAAGAGAGTGCAAAGAATTACAGACAAGACCGTCTTGTCTAGGTTGAGGTGAAGGAGTCCCAACCCTCGATCCCTTTTAAGTGCTCACTTTTCTTTCCTAGTATTTGTGTATTAATGGTTGCCAGTTTGTTGCCATCTGAGTTTATATATCACAGGAATGAATATTTTACATATTCAAGCCTATGTTTACAAATGAATGAACTTTATTTTTTAGATCAGTGTTAGATTCAGAGTAAAATCAAACAGAAAGTACACAGAGTTCCCGCATGCCCTCTGCCCTTACACATGCACACCCTCCCCCACTGTCAACATTCCAGCACCAGAGTGGCACATTTCAGTTGCACCTGCATTGACACATCATCACCCAAAGTCCATAGTTTACATTAGGGCTCACTCTTGGTGCTCTTCATTCTGCGGGTTTAGACAAATGTGTAATGACACGTATCTACCATTTTGGTATTATACATAATGATTTCTTGCCCTACCCACCCTCTGGGCTCTGCCTGTCCATCCTTCTCTATCTTCTAATTTCTGGCAACCACTTATCTTATGTCATATAGTTGGAATCTTACAGTCTGTAGCTTTCTCAGACTGATGTCTTTCACTTGGTAGTATGCATTTGACTTTCCTCCATTTTTTTTTCATGGCTTGATACCTCATTTCTTTTTTTTGCACTAAATAATATGCTATTGTCTGGATGTCTGGATGTACCACAGTTTATTTATCCACTCACAAACTGAAGGGCTTCTGGTTGCTTCCAAGTTTTGGCTTAATTAATAGGCTGCTGTAAACCTCCACGTGCAGGTTTTTGTGTGGACATAAGTCTTCAGTTCCTTTGGGTGAAGGACACAGTACAGCTCTTACTACGCATACTTGTAAGAGTATGTGTAGTTTTGTAGGAAGCTGCCCAACTGTCTTCCAAAGTGTGTACCATTTTGCATTGCGCAGCCATGAATGAGAGTTCCTGTTGCTCTATATCTTTATCAGCATTTGGTGCTGCGAGTGTTTTGGCTTTTGGCCATTCTTTTGGGTATGTAGTGGTATCTCATCTTAATTTGCATTTTCCTCATTTTCCTGATGGCATATGATGGAGAACATCTTTTCTATGCTTATTTACCATCTGTATATCTTCTTTGGCAAAGTATCTGTTTAGATTTTCTGCCCGTATTTTCATTGGATTGTTCATTTTCTTATTGTTGAGTTTTAAGGGTTCTTTGTATATTTTGCATAACAATCCTTTATCACGGTACCTTTAGCAAATGTATTCTCCCAGTCTGTGACTTTTCTTCTCATTCTCTTGGCATTGTCTTTTAGCCTATTTTTTAAACAACTGCATAAGTAAAAATAACTGATAACTGAAAGAAACACAAGCAGCTTATTTCACCATAGGGGTTATATGGGTGGGAATTAAGTTTTAAAAACCCATGATTTGCATAAGAAGGTGTTTATTCCACAACTGGACGACCCCCCCCCCCGCCCCCCCGTGAGCAGACCGCAGTGACTCAGGGATAGTTATATACCAGAGTCTTCATAAATCACTCCTCTGCCTTTACCCTTGCTGAAGGTTGATAGAAATAGGAAGGGACCACAGTGTTCTCTGCAGTGGATTTAATGTGTATAAAACTGACCAGCTTCATTATTACAGGAATATTTTTCCTACCAGTGCCAGGTATTGACCTGGATGATATATCTGTTCACAGCCATAAGAAGAGTTTCCTTTTAGGATTGAACAATCTTAATTTGTTACATATTTTCCTACCCAAGTGTTCAGGTTTTTTGTTTTTGATTTTATTTGTTTTAAATTTTGCATCTGTTTTCACCAGAATAAGGACATCCGTATGAAAGATACTTTAGCTTCTTTTGTTTGCCTTGCCCATTTTAGTATTTGTTAGGTAAAAACGTAGTCTGGCGGCACCAATTTTGATCAGTAGGTTTTCTGTGAGTCTGTATTTGATGAAAGAGTTGGTCCCATCACTTTTTTTTGTCTTTTTGCCTTATCTAAAGTCGCACCCGCGGCATATGGAGGTTCCCAGGCTAGGGGTCTAACAGGAGCTATAGCTGCCGGTCTTCGCCACAGCCACAGCAACCCGGGATCCGAGCCGCATCTGCAGCCTATACCACAGCTCACGGCAACGCCGGATCCTTAACCCACTGAGAAAGGCCAGGGATTGAACCCACAACCTCATGGTTTCTAGTCGGATTCGTTAACCACTGAGCCACGACGGGAACTCCCCCCATCATTTTTTAAGTTATGTAATCATGGCATCCATCATGCTTAATCAGCCACCAGTGGCCCCCTTTACCAGCCATTCAGGTGGAAAATCGGTAGTTGAATGAATATTAGAGAATAAAGGGAACCCCCAGCACAGGGACCACAGGGATAGGAAAGTTATAGGGAAGTTTTCATGGTGTTTTATTACATTCTTTCCTTGGATAAAGAAAAATTCCAGGATCTCTAGCTTATATTCATTTTAACATCTCAGAACCTGTTTAAATAATTTTTTTGTTATGTTTATCTTCTCACTTGTGTGCTTTTTGGATTTATTTTAACAATATATTTCTCTAAATTAGGTTTGCAGTCCTGGGAAGACATTGACAAACTCAACTCATTCCCTAAACTTGAAGAAGTGAGGTTGTTAGGAATTCCTCTTCTGCAGCCATATACCACTGAGGAGCGAAGGAAGTTGGTAATAGCTAGGTCTGTGGTCATTATTTTGGCTTCTTTTCTTGGGGCTTTGTTGTTTCATTAAAGGGATAATGCAGTGTTTGGGGGTGGGGGGAATGCACTGTATGCTCATCCATCTCTAGAACAGACTGCTTAAAGGAGCTGCTTCTGTAGCTCCAAATTCTGAAAGGAAAGGAATGCAATATGATAAGAAAAATGTGAAATACAGTTGATTTTCCAAGACCACTGAAAAATTTCCTCACAAATCTGTTCTGTATTTATACTTTTCCATATTTGCAATGCTTGAAATCCCATTTGGATCATGAAGGAAAAGTAGGTATGACAGGAAGTCAATTCTGTTTTTGTTATCCTTATTTTCTATGCTAACAGTAGTCATTTAAAGTATAAATACCTGAAAATTGGCCTGTTTCATTAGCGTAAAACTTGAGAGCATCATTTGTATTTTCATCTTCAGTTTAGATTGACTTAAATGTTGACCCACATGTTGTGACCTCTTCCTCCAACTTCCCTGCCTTTTATGTCTCGGCTCTTGCCTCCCCCTGACTACTGAAACGTCCCAAGAGGGTTTATTTCTATATATGCCTTTAGCAGCAATAACGTTTGGCTAAGATGTGAAGGGTCACAGCTTTGATTTGTCCTCTTAGGTACCATAGTTTTGGCAGAGGAACAGTAAGCTTTAAGGTTCCCTAAAGAGTTTTCTTGTGATGCTGTGGGTTAAGGGTCTGGTGTTATCACTACAGTGGTTTGTGTGGTTGCTGTGGTGCATGAGATCCCTGGCTCAGGAACTTCCACATGCTGTGGGAGCAGCAAAACAAAAAAGATTCATGGCTCAGTGGAAATGAATCTGACAGTAACCATGTGGAGGTGGGTTTGATCCCTGGCCTCGCTCAGTGGGTTGAGGATCTGGGGTTGCCTCGAGCTGTAGTGTAGGTCACAGATGTGGCTCGGATCCTGCGTGGCTGTGGCTGTGGCTGCGGCTGCGGCTGCGGCTGTGGTATAGGCCAGCAGCCGTAGCTCTGATTAGACCCCTACCCTGGGAACTTCCATATGCCATGGGTGCACCATGGGTGCAGACCTAAAAAAAAAAAAAGATTCCCCAAAAAAGAGTGGTTTTGATCTCTCTGACAGTTAATACCTAGCAGATGTTTACTGCTTTCCACTTGTTAACATACATATTAGTATCTCACTGAAGAAATACATTTCGGAATGCTTTTCTTCTAAGAAGACAAGTCTTGCAGTAATCATTTTACTGTATTCTTTACACAGTTCTTCTGCAAATGTAGTAAGTGAACTCCTGAACTATATGATCAAATTGTACTGACTGCTCTGTAGACCCGTGCAGTCCAATATAATACCATCAGCCACGTGTGACTTTTGAGCGCTTGAAATTATGGCTAGTCTGAATTAAAGCGTTCTGTATGAGAAAAAGCCACACTGGATTTCAAACACTTTATGTGAAAAAAAAGAAAAAGTATCTTAGTTATTTTTTCATATTGATTATATGTCGAAATTATTATATCCAGGATATAATGGGTTAAGTATAACATATTATCAAAATTAATCTCATCTGTTTGATTTTTACTTTTTAAAATATGGCTACCAGCAAATTTAAAATTACGTGTGTAGCTGCATTATATTTAAATTGGACAATACTGCCTAGAATCTTATTTTTAAAGGTGAAGTATGATGGTAAAAAGCCAATGTCCCACCCAGAAACGAAGCTTTGGATATCTTTGGTCCTTGTGTTTTATACCCTGTTAGTTCACGCCAGTAGCTGTACACGAGCAGGACTGTGTCAAACGGATCTTTTCAGGAGTGTAAGCCTGGGCCTCAAAGCAATAATTTTATTTCTAAAGCTAAATATTTTTAAGTATTTTAACATATCTTTTTTTCTGTTTTTATTTATAGGTTACCATCAGTTTCCAAACTTAATGGCAGTGTTGTCACTGATGGCGAGCGAGAAGATTCTGAGAGATTTTTTATCCGTTACTATGTGGATGTTCCACAGGAAGAGGTGCCATTCAGGTAAAAATCCCTCATTGGCTTTCCCCACTTTAGCCAGTATTGAGGACAACCTGAGAAATACCGTTCTAGAGCAAAATCTAGTAATTTGTTATTGGACCTTCTTAGAGGCTTTTGGTGATAGGTTAAAAAATAAAAGGAAGAAACACAAAAGGCAAACTTGTTTTATCTCATTTTCCACAGTGTATTTCTTCTAGCCTTGCACATGTCTTAAGAATGGCTGGTAAGCAAGTATTTGACCGCTTCTAGTAGTTCCCACACCATGTTCCGTTATCGCTGACTCCAGTTTGACCCTCTTCTCCGGGAGCACGCTTTCACCTAAGCCCAGACTGGTCTCTTCTTTCCCACCGCATCTGTGCCTAGGATGTACTGTGTTCTGCACTTTGAAAGATTTGGCAGAGGGGCACTAGGTTTAGGGAGTATGGAACAAGAAATAGAAAATAGACTTCTGGGGAAATATTAAAGGAATTAAGCTGGTTGGGTATGAGGGATAACGGCTGAGGCCTAAATTAGTATCTTTAAGAATATGAAGAATTAATATATATTGTTTGGTGAGAAACTGCCTTTCATACTCTGTAAAATATAATACTCTAGAAATGTAGCCGGCATGATATAGGTAAATATAAAAGATAAAAAGGCCTTCAAACAGGTTTCTGGGTGTTGGAAACTGGAATCGGTTACCCAAAAAGTTACATTCTTTTTTCTTAATGACTTTACGAATACTATAAACTCCCACTTGAAAGGAGGAGTTTCAGACTAACCAGATGCAGGTTAGGACTAAATGTGAGTCAGATTGCATCCAGCTGCAAATTTCTTTGTCCTTCTGGTTGCGAATTTCTGTGGTTCTAATTCACTCTTACTGAACGTTACTTTTTCCCAAAGTTCTATTTACACACTTTAAGGGGTGTTGACATTCTGCAAGGCTCAACCAGTGCTGTATGAAAAGGTTTTGTGGTATTATCAGAAAAATTTTAAGGCTTATTTAAAAAGTAATAGACAAATTAAGTAAGGTTTTTGAAGATAATCTTTTAAAATTAGCTAAATCTAGGTAAGGAGAAATATTACTGTGCCTTTTAACGTAACCCAGAAATACCAGTTGAAAACACATGAAAATTTTTTTCTGTTAAGAAAATGGTCAGGAGTTCCTGTCGTGGCACAGCGGTTAACGAATCCCAGTAGGAACCATGAGGTTGCGTGTTCAATCCCTGGCCTTTCTCAGTGGGTTAATGATCCGGTGTTGCCATGAGCTGTGATGTTTGTCACAGACATGGCTCCGATCTGGCGCTACTGTGGCTGTGGTGTAGGCCGGAGGCTACAGCTCCGATTAGACCCCTAGCCTGGGAACCTCCATATGCTGCAGGTGCGGCCCTAAAAAAAAAAAAAAAAATCGAAAATGGTCAGATAGCTATTGTTTAATTTGGTTCAGTCTGACATATTAATAGAAGACGTAAATATTCTTGCTTTGAGCATAATTCTGTTATTATAATTTACTTAACTTCCAGCCTGCTGTAAGAAGCAGCACACATATAGGCAGTAAATTGTTTTCCATCCCTGATGGCATAATTGTCCTAAGGCGCATTTATGTCTCTGTAGTAATCTGGGTGCTTGAATGCATGTCAGGGAAATCATCTTTAATCAGGGGGGGAATTTATTGGAAGGGTGTTGAGGAACTAGAAGAATTGTTAGATGCGCTGGAGAACCTGGTTTAGACAGGAACTAAGGGAGGCAGGGATAGCCAAGATTTCAACTTAGAGTCTGCTTTATATATTTCTCTTGGCACTACAGTGCTGGACGCTTAGCACTGAACACCTGCAGTCATGTTATGAACTTTTGATTTGTTGAAAATAATCTCTCACTAACCTTTGCTTCATTTCCTAAGGGTCAGAATTATGCATCTGACCAATTGATTGGCTATGTTTAAGGCATGTGCCTACACTCTGTCTCCCAAGAGATGGGAAATTATCTGCTTCAGTGTGACTTCTGCAACAAGAGGTCAAATCCTGCTTCCCCTGATCTTGGGACTTTCCCCCCAAATACGAACAATTCAGCAAAAAAAAGCATCTACTATAGTCTGACACTTAATTACTTAATCTCCCCCCACATGTGTGTGTGTGTGTGTGTGTGTGTATACACACATATATACACACAAACAATATATACATATATGCACACACACACACACACCTTTTCCCCAGAGTTACATATTAAAAAATAATTCTTACCTACCCTAACAAATTCCTTGTATAAATGAAAACACACATTTCTCTCTCCCTGAAATGAGATAACCTTTTTTTTTTTGTCTTTCTGCCTTTTCCTAGGGCTGCACTTGCGGCATATGGAGGTTCCCAGGCTAAGGGTCTAATTGGAGCCATAGCCGCCAGCCTATGCCACAGCCACAGCCACAGCAATGTGAGATCTGAGCCGCATCTGCAACCTACACCACAGCTCACGGCAATGCCGGATCCTTAACCCACTGAGCAAGGCCAGGGATTGAACCCACAGCCCCATGGTTCCTAGTCAGATTCGTTAACCACTGAGCCACGATGGGAACTCCAAGATAACCTATTTTAATCCTACATACACTGTGATCAGTTACCTACTGCAAAATATTTATATGGGGAGTTCCTGCCATGGCTCAGAGGAAACAAATCTGACTAGTATTCATGAGGATGCAGATGCGATCCCTGACCTCACTCAGTAGGTTAAGGATCCAGTCTTGCTGTGAGCTGTGGTGTAGGGCGAAGAGGTGGCTCAGGTCTGTTGTTGCTGTAGCTGTGGTGTAGGTCGAAGAGGTGGCTCAGGTGTGGTGTTGCTGTGACTTTGGTGTACGCCAGCAGCTACAGCTCCAATTTGACCCGTAGCCTGGGAACCTCCATATGTTGCAGGTGTGGCCCTAAAATGACCAAAAAAATTTATGTGGTCAAGCCGTTGTAATGACCACTCTGGTGTTGCTACCTGTTTATGTAATTGTGCCTGCTTTCTTACTCACTGGTGGTAATAAGCCCCTGCTTGGTCTCTTCCTTCCTGTTACTGAAGTGGGTGACCTGATTTCAGTGTCTCCTGCCAGCATCCCTGGCCTATAATGTTTTCCAAAGATGCGAGTCATCTCCTCCCTAATGTATTTTTCAAGGCCTTGGAGAGGGATGCATCTCTGGGTCCCGGTAGTGTTGACAGATGGAGTAGGGCTGAAGGGTAACGTGGGTGACAGTTATTCCCATCATTCCTCTGTCCTGAAGTTTTTAAACTCCTCCTTCCACATTATGCCAAAGAATTTGTGACAGCTCAGCTTCCTTTAGCATAGACCACCATTGAGTCCAGTTTCCAATTAGCCCACTAGACAAAAATTTAGAACCACTTTCAGTGGTTCTAAACCACTGAAGCTAGCCACTGAGACTAGGTTTTTGAATTCAGAACCTCTTGTAATACTCCTACACAAAATCAGCTCAATCTAGAATTATTTTTCTTTGGTGAACACTTGTTTTCTATATTTCCTGTATTTTTTTCTGTGTGTTTGTCCGTATAAATGGCAAAAGTCTTGTAAATATTTTGATGTTTTTGCAATTCACCCCACAGACCATGCTGTGATCTGATGGTAGTGGACTGGAGTGGATGTGTGGAAGGATGAGACAAGTGGGGGATTACTTTACACTTGCAAGGTAATCCCCTCAGGCAAGGGGACTTTATTACCTTTCTAAGCAACAGAAGAACAATCTCATGGACCCAGCTAGCAAGGCAGGGTGGGGGTGGGGCTAAATGAGGATTAGGGAGTCAGGATATTCCCAGATCCTCAGACGCCTCCCTTATTCTCCCATTCCAGTTCATTCTCTCTGTCTCTCTCTTCAGCCACCCATTCCAGTTCATTCTCTCTGTCTCTCTCTCCAGCCAATCATTGCTCCAAGTTTCATAGAACATTCCCAACATGGACACAAAGTCAACTGACCTGTGCTCAGCAACCTAGAGCATCAAACCTTGTGTGTTTGTTTTTATAGCTACTGCAGCTTTGTTGCTGTAAGGGAGGAAAGATCCTTTTCTTCAGAGTGTCTGGGTTTCAGTCTGTGCCTGAAACCTAGTATAAAGGAATCTGACGTTAACATTCTCTTTATGTAAGCTATCTTGTGCCGTTAGAATAGCAGATCTCTTGCCCGTAGTGTTGAATTCTTCATGCCCTTCACATGGTTGTATTTGTGGTAGCGCACTCTCAGTCTCTTAGAGCATCTCGTGGGAACTCAAGTGGTAATTACTCATTTTGCCAGTCCACGTCAAGACTTGAGAATCCCTCCCATGAACGCTAATATGATATTCACTGGCCTGTGCTAGGCTAGAATCCATTCCCAAATCGCCCTTCATCACCAGAGGCACTATTGTCAGTAATCTACTCCCTGGAAGCAGTCTCTTGGCGCACACAGCAGAGATCAGCTCTGGCCGACTCACACAGGATAGGGCTTTAGTTTAAAAAATAGTAATAATAATAATAGTAAATACTACGGAGCCCCCAGATTTGACAAGATTAGAGAATTAGGCTTGGGCAGGATTGATGGGAAGCAAGGCACAGCGAAAACTTCTGTAGACCCCACTGTTCAAGCAGTATGCTTCTTACACTGGGCGCCGGAAGTGATCAGCAGGCTGCTTGCTAGACCTCATTGCCTTCAGACTTTTGCAGCAGTGCCTTTGAATTCTTGACCCTTCTCTGTCTGCTGTGAATAATCCCTGTTACTTGTGTCCTTGCATCACATCTTAAGTAAAATTCCAGCTCTATTTGGACAGGTTTATGTCACCTTCCCATGTTCTAGCTTTCAGGGAGAGAAGAAAGAGAATATCTGCTCCCCTCTAGCCTCTCTAGTGGGAAGTGGCTTCTGCCTGTCACCTGTTTTGGGTTTCCCTCAAATCAGAGGGCATTCAAATATTGGAGAGCCAAAGACAACACATATCCACTATTGCACATGTTCCCTAGTAGTTTTTTTGAAAGACCCCTGGTGGAATGGTTCTTGAGCCACTCTGATGTGCCAGGAAGTATGTAGGCATTTTTAAAAGAACTATAATAGTGTTCACGCTGATGTAAGATGAAATGGCAAATAGGCACAGAGGAATTTATATTAAAATGCACTTGCTACGAATTAATAGTGATGTATAAACAGGGGGTTAGTACTATACTTGTCATCTCTTTAATTGTCTTACAAGTTCTGTGAGTAATTTCTACCCCAGATGCCAATGGGTAATGAATAGCACAGTGCATATTTAGTAAAAGGTGAAGATTTGACTTCCTGGATAATTCAGCATTTCATACAGAAACACATTGAGCTTTTGTTTCCTGGTAGGATCGAGGTATCCATTTATTTTGAAGAAAACATTCCTTTTCACTTGACTCTGGCTTTTTAAGATCGGTGTCTAACTTGATTTTCCTGTAAATTCTAACTCCTGCAGCATCGTTCACCAGTTGTCAGGTTCCCCAAGCTTCTCCTCCTCCTCTCATTTTTCTGTTTTGTGTCATTAAACACCAGATACCTCTATTCAACTTAGGCATAAAGTAGGAAAAGTTAGCCAGAATATCTTTTTGAGGGCATGAATGAAAAGTCATTATGATAGGTTCAGTGTCCTTTATGGTAGCAAAGTTATTTTGTGAGTCAGTTGGATTATCCACACACATCTGTTTCCATGTGATTAGTCATTTTGGCAACAGAAGACTTTACAAATGATCCCGAAATTTACATATTCTGTTTTCCTATCTCGGAATAAAATACAAGCTCCGGTTACCTGAATCATTTCAACTTGTTTATGATGAACAGAATAAAATGTTTAGAGGACTGAAGGGAGACATACTTTTTCAGTGTTAATAATTTCTTAGAGGGACTCAATTATCCTTTTTATTGCCTTCTACTGGTAGGTGGAGCTGCAAGTTTAGCCTCTCTACTATAGCTGTTTATGGTAATAATGGACTAACACCAAAAGAAACCTTGAAACCCATATGTTTCATGTTTCATTTTCTACTCAGTAGAAAATGAAAAATCTCTATTTCATGATGTTTTGGCCTTTAAACATCATAGTGTTTGCTTTTCCAATCAATAGATCCTTTCTTTTAGAGCCTTCATCTGTGCCTTGTCTCCTCATGTCTTGTGTAGTAGTGGTGTGTGATTTCAAAATAAGTGCAGTGTGTTCTGCAGGTGGTTGAAAAGGTGTCCTCACTGGGCTGGTCATATTTCAATTATTGAACTCTCATATTTGACCAGGAGAACTTCTAAGAAATAACTCTAGATTCTAGCTGGGTTTCAAAGGACAGTTTAATTTATTTACTGAATACCTATGATGAACTAAGAGGCACTAAGCCAGAAGCTGAAGATAAAACAAAAAAAGTAGTGTCTACTCAAGAGAAGCTTGCCATCTGGGCTAAGCTAGAGATATATTTCCTCTGCTGGAGCCTCCTCGGGGTCCCAACCTCTGAAAATCTATTTGCCCAAGGATTTGGCCTTGGACCTCCTTTTCTGTACGCATCCCCAGATACTTATATCCAGTCCTGTGGCTTTTCATACCTTCTATATTCAAATAATTGCCAGATTTATACCTTCAGCTCTGATCTGCCCCTGAATTCAAGACTAGTATGTCTAGATACCCACGTGACATCTCTGCGTGGATGTTTAAACCTAATGTGTCCCAAAGTGAACTCTTGGTCCCTCTTTTACCTTTCCCTGACCCCTGCCTCCCCTGCCTTATCTTCTTTCTCTCCCTCTCCATTCGCCCAGTTGCTCACAATTAAGAGTTGGGCATCATCTCTTGATTTCTTTCTGCCACACTGTCTAGTCATTTGGTTTCGTCTTGCCTTTTCAGTCTGCTTTCAAAAATATATAGAATTTTACTATTTCTTACCATCATTTTAGTTCAAGCCTTCATCATCTCTTACCTGTATTGTTATAGTAGTCTTCTAATTGTGTTACCAAGTCCAAGCTTATACTGCTTGCCACACAACAGGCCAGTAAATCGAGAGATGAGTTGTTGGGGCAAGGAATAGAGACTTTGTTTGGAAGCCAGCCTACCGAGAAGATGGTGGACAAGTGTCCAAAGAACTGTCCTACTTCTGGAGTTAGAATTCAGGCTTCTTTTATACTAAAAGGGGAGGTGGTGTGATTGGTTGTTGCAAACTTCTTAGTGTCAGAATCCTACAGTGTACCTGTTGTTTTTGCCTTGCCATTTAGCAGATGTCTGTCCACGTTGCCTGTGTTCATCACTTTTCCCTTTATTTTGTGTTTGGTTTATCTCTTAATTTCCTCTTGAGAGAGTGAATCTAAATTATTTATTCAGTACTCAACTAATACATAGTCCTCTTCTATTTAGCTTTAAAGAAAAAGAAAAAGAAGAACCGTGTAACTTTCCCTTTTTGAAATCAACATATCATGTATCTTTCAGAGTCCAATGGTTACCTTTTGTTTTCAAGGACAGTCAAGGGAAGTAAATTCATTGATCTGAGACGTCCCTTTTTTTCAGACTTTAAAGTTTTGTTTTTCTTAGAGTTATGAGAGGCATAGCTCCAGTGAATTTGATAGGAAGAAATGCGTTGTCAGAGACAGAGTGGCAAAGCCAGAAATAAGTTTCTTTAAAGGCTTTTCTTTGCTTTTATTCTTTTAGCACCTCACTTTGTTTTTGTCCCAAGGAGTCCCTAAACTATGCCCTGGGAAATCCTTGTTTATGATGTCAAGGATTATAGTAGGCGCATTCCTCAAGTGCTCACTAGATTGTCATTAGTAGTAACCAGCTTCTTAAAATATGGAGAGTACATTTTCTCCTGCTTCAGACTAATGTCTTTTCTGAATAGAGCTGATTGTATCCTCACGTTATTGTGAGAGAAGGGTAGCGGCCTGTATTTGGACACCACCTCAATGAAGGCTTATTTTGTCTTGGATGCTGGAGAAATCCTAGTGTGCTGTGTCCGTTACCTCATATTCCTTCTAGACAGAGGACCTGCTGTTGTGAAGGAACATTCCTCCGTTGGACACGAGTCTCCTGGGGTTCCATACTGCCAGGCTCCATCATCCTCTGACAAGGGCCGTGACACAGCACTCCTCACATTCAACTGTGAGTCTGATGAGAAACAAAAGGGGCTTTCTCCTTGGGCACCACGGAGGGCCTCGGAAATATTAGCTCTCCCTACTGTGTACAGCCTTTGTCATTCCAATTACCCTGGACTTGATTTTGACTTCTTGCCACTTTCCCAGCCAGGCAGAAGATAGGCTACCTTCCTAATCTTGATTGGAGTTATGTATGAGAATTTGAATATAGCTGCAAAGGAGAGAAAGAATAAGAACCAGCCCCCCGCCCAAGGCATGGTCTTGGGAGAAATTATCTTTTGGTATCTACACTGTTGTTTCGGCCAGGGGAGGGGGCCAGTTTTGGTTTTGTTTATTTTTTAGAATTAAAAAAATACTGAGAATAATAAAACACTCATGTCCACAATTGTTGTTAATGTTTTACTCTTAACTTCATTTTTATTTCTTAATCGAAAGAAATAACATTACAGATACAATTAGAGTACCATTTTGCCTTTATTCTTAGTCCTGTTCCTTACTACAAGAAGTAACCAAATAACCAAGAATTTGATGTGTATCCTTGATGTCTACTTACTGTATTTTACATAGCCATTAAAATATAAAGTAGGATTTTATAATTTTTTGTCAATATCTATTGCAGTTTCTTCTCTGGAGCTTTTCAGTCTGATCTTTTCACTTTGTATTTTGTTGAAAAGAAGTTTAAAAATTTAATGTTACACATATTAATCCTTTTGGTTTATTCTTATTCCATTTTATTTTAAGAAATCCTTTCCTTTCCAAAGATAACCGAAGATCATCTCCGGGGTTCTTTTCTAAAAGTGTTTGCACATTTATGTCTTTGATCCACCTGGAATCTTTTTCTGTGTACAGTGTCAAATAGAGATCTAAGGGTTTGTTTTTTTCACCCATATGGATAATTGGTATTTACCATTATCTGTGCCACCTCTGTTATTTATCTAGTTTTTTATATGTGTGCATGCATGGTTCTCTGTCAGGGCGCTGTTCTGTTCCACTGTGTATTCGTCCATTCATATACTGTTAGGAAATTGCACAATTACATTGTTAAAATACAGTTAAGTCTGAATTCCCAAAAAGGGTACATTTCCCCACCTAATTGTTCTTTTTCAGATTCACATTAATATTAGATTAGATTCAGATTCGCTATTTTAGGTCCTTTTCCCTGTGAAATTTAGGATTGGCTTATCAAGTTTCTAATTCTCTCACAAAGGCCCTACAGATCTTTGTTAATTTTATTTCTAGGCATCTTATACATTTTGTTGCAATTTTAAATGAAATCTTTTTTTTTTTTTCTGTCACTGCTTGTTTTGCAATTGGTTGTTGGTGGTGCATAGCAATACTATTTAGTTTTATATGTTGATCATGTATCCATTAGTCTTGCTGATGTATGCAATAGTTAATCTTTACTTTCTTTTAGATTTCAATGTAGACAGTCATATCTGCAAATATTTTTGTATCTCTCTTTTTCTGTTTCTTGGATATGACCTCCTCCAGTATAATATTTAAAATGAATAGTGAAAGAGAGCATTTTTCTTTATTTTTTTCCTCACTTTAAAGAGACTACTTCCAAGTTTCAATGTGAAGTGTTTTGATATGAAATGGGACTTAGGCTGTAGGTTTTCAATAGGTTCCCTTTATCAGATCAAGGTATTACTGTTTCTGTTTTTTCAGAATTTTTTTATGAATGAATATTGATTTTTTTATAGAATGTTCCTTCTCTATGAGATGAGCATATTATTTTGTTGTGTTAATCTGAATTTTGTTTTATTTTTTGTTAATATAAATTTTAATGATACCTTTTCAGATGTTGAACCATTTTTGTATTTCTAGAATTTTGAACTTGGTTGTAAAAATATTGTGTTCTTTTTCAGCACTGCAGAATTTAATTTTATAGTGCTATTTGTGATGTTTCCATCTATTTTCATAATTAAAATTAGTCTGTTATTTTCTTTCCTACTGTTCTTTTCTGGTTTTGTTGTAAAGGTTATATTAGCTTCATAATATGAATTGGGGTTGGTAATTTTATTTTTTTTATTTTTTATAATGATTTTTACTTTTTCTATTGTAGTTGGTTAACAGTGTTCTATCAATTTTCTGTTGTACAGCAAGGTGTCCCAGTCATACATACATACCTACATACATATATATATACACACACACATTCTTTTTTTCACATTATCCTCCATCATGCTCCATCACAAGTGACTAGATATAGTTCCCAGTTCTATACAGCAGGATCTCATTGTTTATCCATTCCGAATGCAATAGTTTGCTTCTATTAACCCCAGATTCCCAGTCCATCCCATTCCCTCCCCCTGCCCCTCGGCAACCACAGGTCTATTCTCCAAGTCCATGAGTTTGTTTTCTGTGTAAAGGTTCATTTGTGCCACATCTTAATTCCATATATAAGTGACATCATATGGTATTTGTCTTTCTCTTTCTGACTTACTTAGTATGAGAGTCTCTAGTTCATCCATGTTGCTGCAAATGGCATTATTTTGTTCTTTTTTATGGTGAGTAGTATGCCATTGTGTATATATACCACATTTTCTTAATCCATTCATCTGTGAATGGATATTTAGGTTGCTTCCATTCCTTGGCTATTGTGAATAGTGCTTTAATGAACATGTGTGTGCATGTGTCTTTTTCAAGGAAAGTTTTGTCCGGATATATGCCCAAGAGTGGGATTGCTGGGTCTTACGGTAGTTCTAGATTTAGGTCTCTGAGGTACTGTTTCCCATAGTGGTTGTACCAGGTTACATTCCCACCAGCAGAGTAATACCCTTTAGCATTTGTTACTGTGGACTTATTAATGATGGCCATTCCGACTGGTGTGAGGTGTTATCTCATAGTAGTTTTGATTTGCATTTCTCTAATAATCAGAGATGTTGAGCATTTTTTCATGTGCTTGTTGGCCATCTGTATATCTTCTTTGGAGAAATGTCTATTCAGGTCTTTTGCCCATTTTTCAGTTGGGTTGTTGGCTTTTTTGCTGTTGAGTTGTGTAAGTTGTCTGTATATTTTAGAGATTAAGCCCTTGTCAGTTGCATCATTTGAAACTATTTTCTCCCATTCTGTATGTTGTCTTCTTGTTGTTGTTTTTTTTTGATGGTTTCCTTTGCTGTGCAAAAGCTTGTCAGTTTGATTAGGTCCCAATGGTTTATTTTTGCTTTTATTTCTGTTGCCTTGGGAGACTGACCTGAGAAAATATTTGTAAGGTTGATGTCAGATGGGTTGATAATTTTATATTTTTATTAGATTAACTGTTTCATTTAAGTTTAAAAGTTTATAGTCATTCATAATATTCTTATGATTTGCGGGTAGGTGTTTACACTTTTAAATTATTTTCTTCTTTTTAATTCTCATTTGGACTAGGTAATACTTTCATATAATACCTAATTGAAAAAAAATTTTAAGGGTATAGACAGAAGACACACATCTTCCCACTTTTATCCTTAGTAACCACTCAGATGTTTGTCCCTAGGCAACTACTGATACTGGTTTCTTGATACAGTTCCCATCGCTATTCAGTACATATTTTTGTATGTAAATGATCCAGAGCAGTACACATACTGCCTTTTTTACTCAGTAGATCTTCAGTATCATTCCATAATTAAATCACCATATTTCTGATTTAAAAATGTCCTATATCAATATTCATCTCCTTTTTCATCCCTACTAATATTTATTTCCTCTTTTTTCTTGATTTGTCCTGCTAAATGATTATCTTTTAGTAGTGTCCTTTGTTTAAAGTCAGATTTACTGAGGTACAGTTGTCATAGACTTAATGTTTACCCTTTTAATATACATTTCTGAGTTTTGACGAACACTGCAGATATGTAACCACCAACACAATTAGAATATGCAACAGTTCTATTACTCTCCCCTCCCCCAGATCTTGTATTCCATAGACCTTCCTCTGACTCCCACTTTTTGTCAACCACTATCTGATTTCTGTCCCTGTAGTTTTGACTTTTCTGGAATGTCATATAAATGGAATCATATAGTATGTAGCCTTTTTTTTCCAACTGAAGTTTCTATCGAGATCAATTATAGATTCATACACAGTTGTGAGAAGTAATACAGCCCGATCCTATATACTGTTTACCCAGCTTCCCCCAGTAGTAAAATTTTACAGAACTGTAGTACAGTATAACAACTAGGATCTTAATAGAGTCCACTGATTTTATTCAGATTTCTCCAGTTTCCTTGTATATGTTTGTGTATGTGTATGTGTATTTAGTTCTATACATTTTTTTGCATGCGTAGGTTTATGTATCTACCACCATCGTCAAGATACTGAACACGGCCATCACCACAAGGATCTCTTAGGCTGCCCTTTCACTGCCATACTCAACTCCCTGCCCCCTCCCTCACTCCCATCCCTGTCTCCTAGCAACCACTAATCTTGTCTTCTAAAATTTTACTGTCTCAAAAATGTTGTTTAAATGGAGGAGTTCCCTGGTGGTCTAGTGGTTAGGACTTGGCACTTCCACTGCTGCAGCCCAGGTTCAGTCCCTGGTCTGGGAACTGAGATCCCACACCAAGCCGCTGCACACCAAGGCAGGCAGGCAGGAAGAGAAATGTCATATAAATAGAATCATTATCTGTAAGCTGTGGAGATTTATTTTCCACTTAGCATAATGCCTAGAGATTCATCCAAATTGTTGTATATATATATAAATAGTTTGTGCCTTTTTATTGCTGAAGAATAATACAATTTTAAACACTAAAAAATTCCGTGGTATGTATGTACCACAGTTTGTTTAACCATTTACCTGTTGAAGGACTTCTGGATTGATTCCACTTTGGGGTTATTACAAATAAAATAATTGTGAATATTCTTTTGATAGTTTTAATTCCTCTGGGATAAATGCCCACGAGTAAAATTGCTGAGTAGTATGGTAATTTCATGTTTGGTTGTATGAGAAACTGCTATACTCTTCTCTAGAATGGCTGTGTCATTTTACATTCCCGTCAGCAGTAAGTGAGTGATAAAGTTTCTCTGCATTCTTGCCAGCGCTTGGTGTTGTCACTGTTTTTATATGTTAACCATTCTTATAGGTATATATCTCATAATTTTGATTTTCATTTCCCTGATGCCCAAAAGTATTGAATGTCTTTTCATGTACTTATTTGCCATTTGTAAAGGCTCTTCCGTGAGATATCCCTTCATGATTCTTTGCTCATTTTTGGACTGGATTGTTTCTTTCTTTACTTTTGAGTTTAAGAGCTCTTTATATAGTCTAGTTCTATGGTTTATGAATATCTTCTGTTAGCGTGTAGCTTGTCTTTTCATTCTCTTTACATGAACTTTTACTGCACAAAGTTTTTTAATTTTAATGACGGCCAATTGATTGATTTTTCCTTTTATCTGCTGTGTTTTTAGTGTCAAGAACTCTTTGCCTAGCCATAGATATTGAAGATTTTCTCTTTTTTCTAAAAGTTTTATAATTTTATGTTGTACATTTAAATCCATGATCCATTTTGCGTTAATTTTTGTTCAGGATGAGAGGTTTAGGTTGAAGTTCATCTTTTTTGGCCTGTGATTGTCCAGTTGTTCCGGCACCATTTGTTGAAAAGGCTGTCTTCCCCCATTGCATTGCTTTTGCAACTTCTTAAAAATTTGAAAGAGTATATTTGTGTGGGTATATTTCTGAGTTTTCTACTCTGTTCCACTGATCTATGTCTCTGTTGTCCCACCACTGCCAATTTACAGTAGCTATATAAGTTTTGATATCACATAGAATGATTCTTCCCACTTTCTTCTTCAAGATTATTTTAGCTATTCTAGGGCCTTAGCCTTTCTATGTAAATTTTGTACTAAACTTGTATCCATTTACAGATAACCTTGCTTGGATTTGCATTTTTTTCAAGTGCTTTTTCTGTTTCAGTAAATATTATTTTTCTTCTCTAGCTGATTGATATGTGAGCTATACTAAGTTTTAAATGTTGAACCAGCCTTGCATACCTAGAATAAATTCTACTTGGTGATAGTGTATATTTCTTTCTATACGTTATTGTATTTAGTTTGCTAATTTTTTTTT
>PVHT021183652.1:2175767-2188876 GCA_004024745.2 Catagonus wagneri
GGAGGTAGGGGGTTGCTTCTATCGCGTAATCGCCCCTCCTACCTCTTGATGTGGTCTCCGCTGTGTCTTCTGGAGCAGAGTATCTTTTTTGGAAGTTTACAGTCCATTTGGTTGAAGGTTGCTCGGCATTTGGCTGTATTTTTGCTGTTTTTCGGGAGAGAAGTTGAGCTCCAGTCCTTCTATTCCGCCATCTTAATCCTATCTCCCTAGTTTGCTAATTTTTTGTTGGGTATTTTTGTGTTTAAGTTCTAATACTAATATGAGAGATATTAGTATGTAGTATTTTTTTTTCTTTTTTTTTGGCTTTTTAAGGCCATACCTGTGGCATATGGAAGTTCCCAGCTGGGGGGTCACATCGGAGCTACAGCTGCTGGCCTACACCACAGACACAGAAACGTGGGGTCTGAGTCGTGTCTGCGACCTTCACCACAGCTTATGGCAGCTCTGGATTCTTAACCCACTGAGCAAGGATAGGAATCGAACCCACAAACTCATGGATACTTGTCGGGTTTGTTAACAACTGAGCCATGATGGGAACTCCCCAGTTTTAAAAACTTTTGGCATCAAAGTAACACTGGCTTCATTAAATTAGTTGGTAAGTTTATCCTTCTCTTCTGGACAAGATTGTGTAAAATTGGCGTTAATTCCTTTTTTTTATAATTTCAAATAATTTAAAACTTTTTTATTTTATTTTTTTATTTTTATTTTTTGCATTTTAGGACCGCACCTACAACACATAGAGGTTCCCAGGCTAGGGGTCTAATCGACCTACAGCTGCCGGCCTAACCCACAGCCACAGCAACGTGTGATCGGAGCCATATCTACAACCTACACCACAGCTCACGGCAACGCCGGATCCTTAACCTGCTGGGCAAGGCCAGGGATCAAACTCTCAACCTCATGGTTCTTAGTTGGATTTGTTTCCGCTGCGCTATGACAGGAACCTCTAACACTTTTTAATTGTACTAAATAAAATACATGGCAAAATTTACCACCTTAACCATTTTTTAAATTGTTAAAATATATGTAACACAAAATTTATCATCTTAACCCTTTTTAACTATAGTTCAGTAGTGTTAAATACCTTTACACTGTTGTGCAACAAATCCCCAGAACATTTTCTTCTGATACTGAAACTCTGTATCCGTAAAGCATCAACTCTCCATCACCCTCTCCTTCCAGCTCCATGCATCCACCTGACAACCCTCCTTCTGTTTCTATCTCTATGAATTTGACTACTCTAGATACCGTATATGAAAGTAATCGTAGAGTCTTTCTGTCACTGACTTATTTCATTTAGCATTAGCATAGTGTCTTCAAGATTCATCCAAGTGTAGCATGTGACAGGATTTCCTTCCTTTTTATGACTGAATATTATTACATTGTGTGCATATACCACATTTTGTTCACCTATTCATCCATCAGTAGACATTTGGTTTGCTTCCACCTCTTGACTATTAGGAATAATGCTACCATGAAACATAGGTGTGCAGCTATCTCTTCAAGTCCCAGCTTTCAATTCTTTTGAATCCCAGAAGTGGAATTGTTGAATCATATAGTAATTCTCTGTTTAAGTTTTAGAGAACCACCATACTGTTTTCCATAGTGGTTGTATCATTTTGCAGTTTCACAAGGAGTACACCAGGGTTCTAATTTCTCCACCAACAACCACTTGTTATTTTGTGCTTTGATAATAGTATCCATCCTAATGGATGTGAAGTGGTGTATCTGGTAATGGTTTTGATTTGTATTTCTTTGATGACTTGTGATGTTGAACATCTTTTCATGTGCTTGGTGACCGTTTGTATGTCATCTTTGGAGAGATGTCTGTTCAAGTGCTCTGCCCACCCTTAAATCTGACTTTTGTTGTTGTTATTGAGTTGGATATGTATTTATTTTATATTATGGATATTAAAACCCCTTACGGATATATGATTTGCAAATATTTTCTCCCATTCTGTAAGTTGCCTTTTAGCTCTGTTCATTATATCCTTTGATGTGCAAAATTTTAAGTTTGATATAGTACCATATGTCTATTTTTGCTCTTGTTTTCCATGTTTTTGGTGTAATATCTAAGAAATCATTGCCAAATCCAATGTCTTGAGGTTTTTCCCCTATATTTTCTTCTAGTTTTATAGTTTGGGATCGTACATTTGGAACTTTAATGCATTTTGAGTTAATTTTTTTATGTGGTATAAGGT
Source organism: Catagonus wagneri (assembly GCA_004024745.2). Taxonomy (NCBI): domain Eukaryota; kingdom Metazoa; phylum Chordata; class Mammalia; order Artiodactyla; family Tayassuidae; genus Catagonus; species Catagonus wagneri. Next base: position 2,177,969 of record PVHT021183652.1, read on the forward strand.
GAAGGCACAATGTCTTTTCTTTTTTGCATGTGGATGTTCAGTTTTCCCAGTTGTTGAAGAAACTGTCTTTTCCCTACTGCATTGTCTTGGCACCTTTATTGAAGATCATTTGACCATGAATATGAGGTTTTATTGTTGCCCTCTCTATTCTATTGGTCTGGAGTATGTCAGTCTTTATGTCCATGTCTGTCTTTATGTCTGTTTCATACTGTTTTGGTTACTGTAGCTTTGTAATATGTTTTGAAGTAAGGGAATGTGAATCCTCCAGTTATATTCTTCCTTTTCAAAATCATTTTCCCTAATTAGGATCATTTGAGATTCTGTATGAATTTGAGCATGATTTTTTTTTTTTTACTATTTTGGCAAAAAAAAATGCTATTGGGATTTTGATAGGGATTGCATTGAATCTGTATATTGCTTTGAGTACTATTCTGTAGACATCTTAATAATATGAAGTATTCCAGTCCATGAACATGGAATGTCTTTCCGTTTATTTGTCTTCATTAATGTCTTTTAGCAATGGTTTGTAATTTTTAGTATTGTTTTCCTTTAAAAAAAAAATACCATTGATTTCTGCTTATCCCCTTCCTTTTGCTTTTATATGCTCTTCTTCTTCTAGTTTTTGAGGTAGGAATTTAGATTCTTAATTTGAGGATTTTCCTAATAAACATTTAGTGTTATAAATTTTACTCTCAGTACTGCTGGCACCCCCATGTTTTGATGTGTTATTTTTAATTTTTATTCAATTCTATGGTACTTTTTATTGAAGTCTAATTCATTTACAGTGTTGTGTTCATTTCAGGAGTACAGCAAAGTAATTTGGTTTTGCATATATACATACACACACATATATGTGTTTGTGTGTGTGTGTGTGTGTATCTTTTTTCAGGTTCTTTTATAAGTTATTACACAATATTGAGTATAGTTCCCTGTACAATACAGTAGGTCCTTGTTGGTTATCTATTTTATGTATAATAGTGTATATTTGTTTGTCTCAAAGTCTTTTTTTTTTTTTTTGTCTTTTTGCCTTTTCTAGGGCTGCACTCGCGGCATATGGAGGTTCCTAGGCTAGGGGTCTAATTGGAGCTATAGCCGCCAGCCTACACCACAGCCACAGCAACGCGGGATCCGAGCCACGTCTGCAACCTACACCACAGCTTACGGCAACGCTGGATCCTTAACCCACTGAGCAAAGCCAGGGATCGAACCTGCAGCCTCATGGTTCCTAGTCAGATTCGTTAACCACTGCGCCACGACGGGAACTCCTATCTCAAACTCTTAATTTATTTCTCTCCCCCTTTACCATTTGGTAACCGTATGTTTGTTTTCTATGTCCGTGGGGCTATTTCTCGTTTGTATGTAAGTTCATTTGTATGATTTTTTTAAGATTCCACATGTAAGCAGTATCATAATAGTTGTCTTTCTCTGTCTAGCTTACATATCTCACATCTTCATTATCCATTCATATGCTTCCAGGTCTTGGCTATTGTAAAGAATGCTGCTATGAACATTGGGTACATGTAGCTTTTCTAATTAGAGTTTTCTCTGGATATATGTCTAGGAGTAGGATTGCAGGATCATATGGTAACACTATTTTTACTCTTTTAAGGAACATCATCCATACTGTTCTCCGTCATGGCTACCCCAACTTAAATTCCCACCAACAGTATAGGAGGGTTCCTCTTTCTCCACATCCTCTCCAGCATTTATTGTTGGTAGACATTTTAATAATGGCCATTCTTACTGCTGTGAAGTGATACCTCTTTGTAGTTTTGATTTGCATTTCTCTAATAATTAGCAATATTAAGCATCTTTTCATGTTTCTGTTGGCCATCTGTATGTCTTCTTTGGAGAAATGACTATTTAGGTCTTCTGCCCATTTTTTGATTGTTTTGTTTTGTTTTCCTCTAGGAATTGTAAGGTATCTGGTCTTACATTTAGGTCTTTAATCCCTTTTGAATTCATTTTTGTGTATGGTATTAGAGAGTGTTTGAATTTCTTTCTTTTACATGTAGCTGTCCAGTTTTCCCATCACTGTTTATTGAAGAGACAGTTTTTTCTCTGTTATATATTCTTGTCTTCTTTGTCATAGACCGATTGACAATAAGTGTATGGGTTTATTCCTGGGCTTTCTATCCTATTACATTAATCTAGATGTCTGCCTTTGTGCACATACCACCATACTGCTTTGTTTACTGTAGCTTTATAGTGAAATCAGAGAGCGTGATTCCTCCAGCTCCATTTTTCTTTCTCAGAATTGGCTGTTTGGGATCTTTTGTGTTTCCATTCAAATTTAAGAATTTTTGTTCTAGGGAGTTCCTGTTGTAGCTCAGCGTTAACGAAACCAACTAGTAACCATGAGGGTGTGGGTTTGATCCCTGGCCTCACTCAGTGGGTTAAGGATCTGGCATTGCTGTGAGCTGCGGTGTAGGTCACAGACGTGGCTCATTCTGACATTGCTGTGGCTGTGGCATAGGCCAGCAGCTGCAGCTCCAATTCGACCCCTAGCCTGGGAACTTTCATATGCCTTGGGTGTGCCCCCCAAAAAAATTGTTTTTAGTTCTGTAAAAAATACCATTGGTAATTTAACAGGGATTGTATAGAATCTGTAGATTGCCTTGGGTAGTATGGTCATATAACAGTGTTAATTCTTCCAATCCAAGAATATGGTATATCTTTCCATCTGTATTGTATTCAGTTTCTTTCGTAAGAGTCTTACAGTTTTTAAGTATAGGTCTTTTGCCTCCTTAGTTAGGTTTATTCCTAGGTATTTTATTCTTTTTGATGTGATGATAAATGAAATGTTTCCTTAGTTTCTCTTTCTTGTATTTTGTTGTTAGCGTATAGAAATACAGTGGATTTCTGTATATTAATGTTATATCCAGCAATTTTATCGATTCATTGATGAGCTCTGGTAGTTTTCTAATAGTGTCTATAGGATTTTCTATGTATAGCATCATGTCATCTGTAAATAATGACGGTTTTACTTCTTTGCCAATTTGGATATCTTTAATTTCTTTTTCCTCTCTAATTATTGTTACTAAGACTTCCAAAACTATGTTGAATAAGAGTGGCTAGAGTGGACATCTCTGTCTTGTTCCTGATCTTAAAGGAAATGCTGAAGTTCCCATTGTGGCTCAGTGGAAATGAATCTGACTAATATCCATGAGGATGCAGGTTCTATCCCTGGCCTTGCTCAGCGGATTAAGGATATAGCATTGCCATGAGCTGTGGTGTAGGTCACAGACACAGCTCGGATCCCGCCTTACTGTGGCTGTGGCGTAAGCTGGCAGCTACTGCTCCGGTTTGACCCCTAGCCTGGGAACCTCCGTATGCTGCGGGTGTGGCCCTAAAAAGACAAAAAAAAAAAAAAGGAAATGCTTTGAGCTTTTCACCACTGAGTGTGCTGTTAACTGTGGGTTTACCATACACGGCCTTTATTATGTTGAGATATAATAAACACTTTTTGCCCACTTTTTGAAGAGTTTTTTTTACTATAAATGGATGTTGAATTTTATAAAAAAAATTTTTCTGCATTTGTTGATATATTCATATGGTTTTTATTCTTCAGTTTATTAATGTGGTTTATTACATTGATTGATTTGTAGATATTGAAAAATCCTTGCATCCCTGGGATAAATTCCAGTTGATCATGTTGTATGATCCTTTTAATATACTGTTAGATTCAATTTGCTAGTTCTTTGTTGAGGAGTTTTGCATCTATGTTCACTAGTGATACTTGCCTGCAATCTTCTTTTTTGTAATAGCTTTGTTTCAGGATGATATCTTGGTATCAGGGTGGTAGTGGCCTCATAGAATGAGTTTGGGAATGTTCCTTGGCTTAAGCTAAGTAAGAAAATGAGCTCTGTGATGAAAGATTGCAAAAAGAAAAGGGAAGAGAATCTGGGAGTGAACTTTGAGGACTCCCCAAGTGAAGATAATAAAAATAGGTATGGAAACCTATAAAAAGAGATTGAAAGGTGGCATTTGAAATGTAGAAAGGAAAGTGGAATTTCTTGAACAGTATTCATTATAGTAGCAAACCATTAAGATGACGAGAACGAAGAAAGAATGATGGCCTGAGAATGAGACCTGAGTTCTAATTTCTACCCTTCCATTCACTAGCTATTAGACGTGGGGCTAACAAGCTGGCCCTAAGTACTATATTTGTAAAATAAATAATGGATGATTTCTATAGTGCTTTCTGCCTCTGAAATGTGATGTTTATGTGTTTTAATAAATAAGATATTGGTGACCTTGAAGAAACTGTTTTAATAGCGTGTAAAACCCCAGCTGTAGAATACTAGGAATGTTTCTTTGATATGCCATGATACATACCATATCAAAATGAGAGAAATGTGCAGCTTGTCATACTGTGCAAGAGAGGTTATATAGTAGCAGTCAGATGCTTGGAATATTTTTTGACTCCTTCATACTGCCCTGTAAACAGAGTAAACTGCTCGAATGTTTTTCTTGTAGTTACATTTAATGATTTGGTTCAACTACATGAAACATAAGAGATAGTTCATGTTCTATTTGTTGCTCTCCTTAAAGAGAGAAATGTTTGTATTGGGGATTTATTTTGAAGTAAAATAGCTTTACTCAGAATAAAGACTCTATAGTTGATTCAGTGTGGGTCTGCATTTGAGAATCAGTAGGTTAACGAATTGTCAGCTTAACGCTACTATATCGGCCACCTAGGAGCAGACCTCTAGGTCATTGTAAGGGATGAATAGAGCATTCCTAGAGTACCCCTAATCCCACTGTGATGTATGCACTCGCATAAAGTGTAAGTCCCATGGTTTTTCTCTAGGGTGCTCCTGGAGATCGTGAGCTACTGCTTTTTTGGATTTGGAGATATGAGGTCCAGTGTGGACACTTTCTGTCCCCTGAAAGCCTGTGCTTCTAGCTTACTTTAGTTTTCATGTTTCTTTAAAATTTTGTAAAATACGGTGTTTCCACTGTGGCGCAGTGGGTTAATGATCTGACTTGTCTCTGCAACATTGCTGGTTCGACCCCTGGCCTGGGAACTTCCATAATGCTGCAGGTGCGACCAAAAAGGGAAAAAATTATGTAAAAATATTTAATGTTTGTATTATTTAGCTAGGATACTTCATAAGACTACTCAGAGCTGAGAAAGAGCCTTTTGTCTCCGTCTTTGGGTTATAGATTTTGTCATAAATTCATCCTCAGACTGACTCATGGTTGGAACCTGAGGTTTTTTTCAAGTAGTGTGCCAAGTCTTTATTTATTCTAGAGTCATAGACTTATGACTGAATTGTGATTAAGGAAATGTTTCCAGCTATCTTAGGACTCAAGAGGGAAAATGGGCAATAAGGAGAATGGAGCAGACCTCTGTCAACTCGACATCATGCTACTAAAATCTGCTCGTGTGTCTGTCGCATGAGGCAGGTGTGCTGTGGACCTGGGATGCCTGTGTGTGAAGGCTTGCTTATGTGCACTGCGAGTGGAGCTGCCCTTCCATAGCTCCACCAAGGACGGCTTCATTCTCTAGTCCCTCTTTGTTAGTGCCACCTTCAACCCCACTTTACCAGGAGCCTGACTTCTCACTGCTTACCATTCAAAGACCCTTAAAATTGAAAGAAGTTTTTCTCTTGGTGGGGTTTTTTTTTAATAGGAAGGAAAAAAAGCACAGTGCCAGCTTGCCTGTGGGCAGTGTTCTTCACAAGGTTGCGGCCAGTATTTGGTTTCCATTTATCATTCTCAGCTGCCCGTGTGGTCATGCTGGTCTTTATCCTGTGTGTAGTAAATTTTGTTTCTCCTGTGATTGGTCATTTTGTGTTAGAAGATCATGGCAGAATGGTATTCGAAATTCTGAACACAAAACAAACACAGAGCATGTATTGCATTTTAGCATTTGCCTATTTGCAGTGCCTCCTTGTCAATAATATCCCCCAAGGTAGGCTTGCAGCATTTTGCCCACTTCAGAAATGAGACTTATAAATATTAAATACTTTTTAATAAACCAATAGAAGTACTAACTGGTGAAATATAAATTGTCATTAGTTTTAAAGACTGTTTAGTCATCAGAAATCATTTACCACTTACGACTATAACTTCGGAAAGAAAAAAGCCATTTACCTCTTAAGACTATAGCTTTGGGACTTATGCTAAGAAACGCTCAGATAATACAGAATATGCCAACATAGTTCAGACATAGCTTAGATGAGCTTTTGAATAATGAATAAAATATCTAAGCTGGAGGACAGGAAAGAAATTGATTTTTTAAATCTACTGGGCATTTTGTAAAATCATGATTTCTTATATCTACTGATTTACCCTGCTTAAAGATAATCCAAAATAAGATACTTGGGAGTAAACATATTATCTTGAAATCATAATTTTTGCTTATGTAACTTTTAGGGGAATGTAGTCAATATACTTTGTGAGTTATAGTGAGTCACAACTCTCATACTTTATTTTTATAGAATAAAGAGTATTTGTTATAGCCAGTATCCAAATGTTTATCCATATATAAAATCTGCTGGGGAGTTCCCTTCGTGGCTCAGTGGTTAACGAATCTGACTAAGAACTGTGAGGTTGCGGGTTCGATCCGTGGCCTCACTCAGTGGGTTAAGGATCCGGCGTTGCCGTGAGCTGTGGTGTAGGTCGCAGACGCGGCTCGGATCCCGTGTTGCTGTGGCTGTGGCAAAGGCTGGCGACTGCAGCTCCTGTTAGACCCCTAGCCTGGGAACCTCCATATGCCGCAGGTACAGCTCTAGATTAAGGCAAAAAAAGACAAAAAAAATCTGCTGGCTTTACCTGCAAATTAATAAAATAAACATTGATTTTAAGATTTAATGAGTGCAGAGCAGGTATAGAAAGTGGTAATGTCGATGGCACAAAATAGTTATGCAGGAACCCAATCATCAAGGGCCCTTTATAGTCAATGTGGTATTTTTCTACTGCTGCTGTAACTAATTACCATAAACTGAGTGACTTAAAACAATATCTGCTTATCAATATTACAGTTGCCATGTGTCAGAAGTGAGGGTAGGATGGCTTAAATGCGTTTTCTGCTTAGGGTCTCACAAGGCCAAAATCAAGGGGTCAGCAGGGCCGTGTCTCTGATCGGAGGCTCTGGAGAGAGCATCCCCTTGCAGGCTCCTTCAGGACGGTGGCGGGATGCTGTTCCTTCTCATGCTTTTCACGTGTCCCTCTTCATCTTCAAGCCAGCGGTAGTATGTTAGTCCATCTCTCTGGAGTCCTCTCCTACTGCTAGCTGGAAGAGTTTCCCTGCTTTCAGGGGCTCCTGGGATTAGATTAGACCCATCCAGTTACTCTCCCTGTCTTAAGATGATCTGTGCCACATACCGTGATAAAATCTTGAGAATAACACCAGTGGATTGAGATCATTGGACTAGCCCAAATTCTGCCCACCACAGTCATATTAAAAAAATGGGTCTTTACTCAGATGAGTCTTATGTGATTTTAAGTAGAGGAGTCATGTGGTCAAATTGGTGTCATATAACAATCACTATGGCTGTAATATAGACGGGGGTATTTGCAGGCCACCCCAAAAGTCCTGGGAAGCCATTTGAAGGAGTATCATTTGAGATGCAGTTACAGATAACAGAAGCTCCACTAACTATTTTAAGAAAGGGATTTAGTACAGGGAATGAGGTGTTGCCTCCCTAGGATTACCTCTGGCTGGTACCACAGAACTAGCCTACCAAGGGCACTGCTACCTCTGCTCCCATCAGGTAAGGGGAGACTCAGGAAGTCGCTGTCCCTGGTGCTGGATCACACCACGGTCTCTGTGTGATCCCAGACGAGCAAGCTGCTGCAAGGGGTGTTGACTCTAGAAACACACTGGTAATTTGGAAGCCTCTACCCGAGGTGTTCCCTCCCCCGGGTCTGCTTGATCCACTAGCAGAAAGTGAATGTGACTGATAGAAGTTAAATGTGGTAAATGGAACTTTCTTCTTTGTAGTGCAGAAAGCTTGTGCATCCAAATAAAGCTTTAGCAGTCCAGGATATTAACGATAGTGGCTTGAATGCATACATAAGACAAGTGGGCAAGAGACATACAGGTAGATTCATGAAATATTTAGGAGTGGAATTAGTGGGACATGGCAGTTGATTTGAATGGGAGAAGTGGAAAGGAATGATAGAAAGGAATCGGGGCTGACTATTCAGTTTCCGGCTGGGATGATTAGAAAGTTTCTCGTGCCATTTACCGAGATAAGAAAGATTAGAAGAGAAGATGGTTGGGCAGTGACAATGAATTATTTCCAGACATGCTGATTTTGAGAAAAGTGAAAGACTTTAGCTTATCCTAATTTATAGGTCGTTGTAGATAGACTTGACCAGTCTGTCTGCTAACAAATAGACTAGTTTCTGCACATGGATCATAATTTTGCATACAAATATGCTTATGCTTGAGATAAATTTAGTTGACTGTAGCATCAAGTATAAGTAAGTCTAGGGTTATATGTTTTAGTTTTATGTTGAAATAGATTCAGAGCTTATCACTAGTTCTTTAATTCCATTGTTGAGTAGTGTTTTTCTTTTTCAGAAAGACTCATGGGTACCCTATTCCCTAAGTTTTTGTTTCAGAATATTTGCTTGTTGAATTCATTTCTGAAAAAAACTTGGTAAGGTATAATATTTCTGGGTCATGCTTTCAAATGTATTTATTTGGTCGATAATGTGTTGTTTTGCTCCTCATTTCCTCTCACTGGTGCCGAAATCTCCCATTTCACCTCACTCTGTTTATCATTTGCCTTTGAGCTCTTGTTTTATTATATTCATGCAGTTATTAATTTCTAGGCCTTAGATTATTTGTAGGGCATTTTCTTTTCATTCGGTTGTGTTTTCTTTCGGATTGAGTTCTGCCTCTGCAAAACTGTTCCTTTCTTTGATTCCTCTTGCTGTGGTATGTCCTTAGTTGCCATTTTGTCTTATCTTCTTGCTTATGCTGAAAAGTGGGCACCTCTCTGTAGACAGTCTCTTCGCTGAAACATACTCCAGTAAACTCCCTGACCTCTTCACCACTGTTTCTTTTGTACCCCCTGGGCAGAGTTTGAGAGCCTGGGCTATTACAGTTCTATCTACTTTGCTGTAGTCTGAAGGGAAAACATCTCTAGACCTGGGTTCAGCTTTTATTTGACCCCTGGGTTCTGCTGTCTTTTCCAGGGTTTTTTTAAATTATAACCTAGTTCCACTTACTTGAAGCCATAGTCAGGGACTGGGTGACCCTTGAAGCCAAGGGTACCCTTGGACTTTGAATCATTTTTTTCAGTTCGGAGCCTTGAAGAATTTCAAGTCCTGGTAGTTTTGTTTTTTGCCCGTGTGGGCTCTTTGTTTGCCATTGCTAAGACCCCGGCATCCTGGTAGCGGAAGGCCGATTCTTAAAATCCCTGAGGTAGGTGTTTCCTCAGCCTTCCTCCCAGCGGACTCCTCACCCCCTCAGCCCGTGCGCTGTAAGTTGGCAAGTACTGGTCAGCACACTCAGGATTTTGTTTCCTTACTTTTCTCCACGATGACTCCTGGGGACTGAGGTGGCGGCTCATAGAACCACATGGTACAGACTTGCGGTTCCTTTTAAAAGGTTCTGACAGTAAAGTTGTTCCCTCTTTTCCTGTGTAATATTTTACACTTCTTAAAAAAAAAATGCTATTTGGGGTTCAAGTCTTGGGAGAAGATTCTGTGATCTGTGTCGTCCTATCACCACCTTTTCTAAGAAGTTCTACCTAAATCGATTTCAGTCATATATTTTCTAAGGAGAGGGGGCGTGTGTTTCAATAATGTAAGTTCCAGACAGCAGGAATATAATACTTTTTATTTGTCTATGAACTTAGAATTTACAACGTGCTTACTCATCTGTTATTTCATGTAATTCTTATGACTGTCCTATGAGATAGGAAGGGCAAGCTTACTGTCCCAAAATAAGAAATCTGAGATTCTGAAGGATTGAGTGGGTTGCTGAGTCACACAGATTATTTTAAGATGGATTCAAGACTCTGAAGTCAGATCTTTTGACTACAAGCCCAGTACTGTTTTAACATATCTTCTGCTCCTCTTTTTTTTTTTTCTTTTGGGCCACATCTGCTGCATGCAGAAGTTCCCGGGCCAGGGATCAAACCCCCTCCACAACAATGACCCAGGCCACAAGCTTCTACTCTTCTCGATGGAAATGATTACCTCTACCCTTGACCACAGATGTCTTGCTACATCTTCAGGGTTCCTATCAACCTTATTATTATAACACTGATTAAACTGAATTAAAGCCAAAAGTAGGATGGGGGATGTGGAGGAGTAATCTTACAACCATTGTATCCTGCTCCTGAATTAACCTCAGTGTGTCTTGGTTATAGTAAAGCTAATATCAGACCTCATCAGCATTTTTCCCTCTCTGGTTTGAGGGAAACCGCTCAGCTTCCTCAACAAAATCAGACCTAGGTCCTCCAAGGCTGGCAGTGGAGACAAGGTTTTCCACGTGGGATACTTGTCCTCATGGGCCCTGCTCTCACCCCTGTCATCCACTTTCCTCTTGGTGTTTTTGGCTCTGTATTCCTGCCTTGATCAAGGAACTCGTATTCCTCACTAGCACTTTTTTTACAAGAATGTATTCTATACTCTTCCACAAACTCCTGTGTGTTACAGTCAACTAGACTGGGCTGGAACATTCACACAAAGCATCACTGAAAATGCTGAGTTAAAAGTTAACATACGACTGGATGTTTTTGTTTGCAAGTTATGGCTTTTCCAGGGATCAGAAACAGCCTACATTCTGGAGTTCCCATCGTGGCGCAGTGGAAATGAATCCGACTGGGAACCATGAGGTTGCAGGTTCGATCCCTGGCCTTGCTCAGTGGGTTGAGGATCCAGCATTGCCGTGAGCTGTGGTGTAGGTTGCAGACGCGGCTCGGATCCCACGTTGCT
>PVHT021183652.1:2188976-2302814 GCA_004024745.2 Catagonus wagneri
CCATTTGATCCAGCAGTCCCACTCCTGGGCATCTATCCAGAGAAATCCATGACTCAAAAAGACATATGTACTCCAATGTTCATTGCAGCACTCTATACAATAGCCAAGTCATGGAAACAACCTAAATGCCCATCGACAGAGGAATGGATAGGAAAGATGTGGTACATACACAATGGAATATTAATCATCCATTAAAAGAAACGAAATAACAGCATTTATAGCAATATGGATGGACCTAGAAATTATCATGTGAAGTGAAACCAATCAGACAATGAGACACCAACATCAAATGCTACCATTTACATGTGGAATCTAAAAAAAGGACACAGTGAACTTCTTTGCAGAACAGATACTGACTCACAGACTTTGGAAAACCTATAGTTTCCAAATGAGACAAGTTGGGGGGTGGGGGGATGCACTGAGGGTTTGGGATGGAACTGCTATAAAATTGAGTTGTGATGATTTTTGTATGCCTATAATTGTAATAAAATGCATTAAGTAATTAAAAAAAATAAAGTCGCTGAGTATTAAAAAAAAATAAAAAGATATCTGCCCTCCTTGATGATGGTGCCCAGGAGAACAAGTTGCACAGAGTGATGGTACTTCTCTATGTAACCTTTATAGCGTCTGCTTCTCTGGGTTCTCCTTTCCTCCCTAAGCCTATTCGTAGATGATGCTTTTAGCAGCAGGCATGATGGCCATCCTTAGGAGAATCTCCTCCCCTGTCCACAAGGATGTGGACAACCACATAAGATCACAGATTCTACAACAGTCCCCTGAGAGGTACTTAGGGAAATAGACAAAATATTAGAGGTTGGAAGTAACAGCATATTTACCGATAGTTCTGAAGAAGTCAATAGTTATGCACCAGTGGCTTAAGCTGTCACTGTTTTGTGTTTTGTTTTGTTTTGTTTTGTTTAATCCTTCTAGGTATCACCAACTAATCACAAAATATGGGAAGTTGGAGCCTTTGGCTGAAGTGGACCTGAGACCCCAGAGCAGTGCGAAAGTGGAAGTCCACTTTAACGACCAGGTGGAAGAAATGAGCATTCGTCTGGACCAAACAGTTGCAGAACTAAAGAAGCAATTAAAAACTCTAGTGCAGTTACCCACTAGCAGCATGCTTCTCTACTATTTTGACCATGAAGCGCCCTTTGGCCCAGAGGAAATGAAGTACAGCTCCCGGGCCTTGCATTCTTTTGGCATTAGGGATGGAGACAAAATTTTTGTGGAATCCAAGACGAAATAGCCTCTGCCAGCCTTGTGAGAACGCACACAGTAGGACTTGCAGGGCCTTTGTTCCCATGAGGTTTCCTTCAGGAGGGAGAAGTTTGTTTTGTTTTGTTTGTTTTATTTAGGTTTCAGGGGGGTTTTGTACATTTCCCCCTAGAATGGGTAGGGGGCTGTTTTTGGTATTTTCTACCACAGATTTCTTCGGCTCTGCCACCAGAATTGGCCACTTCTTCTGTCCCTGTGCCCTCCCTCAGGAGAGATGACTAAGCAGCACTGGCTTCTTACTGTGTCCACTGGAATCTGCCTCCCACTTGGTCATCATGACCACCTAGTTGTATGTGTGACAATGGTGTGAACAGTATATCCTCCCAAGAAGGGGATCCTGCACTTGAATCGGGAAACAAGGAGTCTTTCCAGGAAGGGCCAGCCTTCTCTCTCCCAGTTCCTCCTTTTCTCTCCCTCTCTCTCCTTTCCTTCTTTGGTCCAGTTTTTCATTTTGACTTGTGTCTGCACATGTTTACCTAATGGTTTTATTCTGTCCGTAATTAACTTCTTATTTCTCACTTGAGTAATTTTTTTCCCTTCATTTCTCCGTTTTGAAACAAGTTAAAGTGTTCCAAGCCTTTGTCAACCTGATTCTGATCTCAGGTACTCAGTTAGAACCGGTAGCTCTGTTAAGGGTCTGGAAGAAGGGCAGATGAAGTGTTCAGACTCCAGGAAAACTGGCTCTTAATTTTGAAAGCCCAGGCACAGCCGTCTGATCCCTTTGTATGCAACAATCTCATATTTAATGTTCCTCACACAATATATCAACCATTACCGACATGAGATACATCCAGTTCTTTGATTTCGGCTTTTTGAATGTGTTTCTTGGTATCTGTCTTTTTCATTACTTTAAAACTGTTGGGAATGGAGGCCTAGCTTTATGAAGAATCCAGTAGTGTAATGGATAAACGTGCCAGGAGAGCTGAGCGTTAGCTAGTAAGCTATCTGGCGTGTGTGTGGGGGAGTCCGGTGGGGGTGTCCTCCCTATGGGGGGAGTATGGGAGAAAGTATTGTGACTCTCCTGCCTGTCAGCGTTGGAAACCTTTGCTTTTGCACTTTGCGTTAGAAGTGGGAAATTTTAGTCAAAGCGAGCTGTGATTCCAGTTCTTTGCTGGGACTTTGCGATGTCATCATTGAACAGTTCTTTCTGTTTTGCCTTTCAGTTTAGTTGCCCTTACAGAAGAACAACTCTGACTAATCTATGAGTAAAAGTCTAAGTGTCAAAACATCAGATTTGCCTCCAAGTCATATTTTTTTGTAGAAGCCCATATAAAGCACTTTCCTTTAAAAGGTAGTCTTTACCTGCTCTGAAATCTTTTTAATTATTCTTCTAGTCCTTTGTCAATCAATGTAATCTCCTTCTTTAATGTATGTCTTTCTGGATCCACCGTGTTTACAGATTGGGGACTTGAGAAAGACTTAGTGCTACTGGGGCAGAAAATGTGCGCATGAAGTATTTTTCAAAGAATGTAATTGTTACCTGCTAGTGTTTGACCTTTTGACCTTTGTTACATGATTCCATCCCTCCTACAGCTTCTTTAATTTCTTATGAAATTTTTAGATGACTCTTGTAAACGCTTCACAGATGCGGAGTTGTGTTTATTATTGCTGCTCTTTAAATTGTCCTATGCCATGAGAGCAGATGTTTATTCTCTTAATGCACTTCAGGTTCAGTATCTGTAAAGCCTTTGACCCAGGCCTCCGAGTCAAATCTACATTCACTGTAACACTGAAGGTGGAAACCAAAGGGTTTAAGGAAGATGAATGAGGCCTGTTCTCCTTCTGCTGCAGACTTTATCTTTCAAAATCATAAAAATGAGCAGTGGCGAGCCAGGCTGGGTATAGACAAGAATAATTATTTTGCAATCACATTTTCCTGACAGATTTTTGGAAGTGGGGAAAAAAGTGTGGCAACAGTGTCATGAAGATTAAAACTGTGGGTGTTTTGTATACGTGCGCACGTGTAGATGAGTCTGAGAGAAGAAGTGTTGAGCCCGTTGCTTTTGTCAGCCTCGGAAACAGATGCGCTCTTATTTTTTGAGGTTGTGTGACCCCTGACTGTCCCACAGCAGAAAGCAGAGTGAACACTTCTGTTATGCTTTCATCACCAGTGGAACGGTCACAATTAATAAGATATTTTATATATGACAAAGTTTTATGATATGCTTTTTTACTATTAAGAGACCCGTCCCTTCTGTTATTACAGGACACAGTGTCCGTCAACTGCAGGCATAATTTTTCAGTTACACAGTAGCATGTCAGGGGAACTTCTCATTTAATTCAGTGGATGTGGGTATTTTTAAGCCATTGTAATTGATGGTTTTAGTAATTGCTGGGTAATTTTTGATTGAGACAAGATCTAATGCAATTACCGCTCTTTTGGAGATAACAAAACAGAAGTAAATGGGTAAAGCTACTTGAGCATGTGTACACATAGATTTATTTCAGTGGTGAGTAAAGATGCTGCTTTGGAAATAAAATTGGTGCTGTGTAGACACTTGTAACCAAAATTATTTTTATAACAGGCCAAAAAGAAGGAGAGGAGAGACCATGGACTTTTGAGTCTACAAGTTATGCATAATTGATTGTAGCTTATCTATTTTTTTTCATACTGACTTCATCCAGACTGAGTGAGAGCATATTGCTGACATTTATGAGGTAAAAGTCCGTCATAGCTAGTATTACAGATAAGCTGCTGCAGGCACAGTGTATAGAACATCTCTTTCCTGAAATAGAATTTCTCTTCAGTTACAAAAAATGAACAGAATAATAAAAGAATACCAAGTCAAAACCAAGGCATTCTTTTCACACGGACATGTAGCTGCTGAAGCCACAGTGGAAATCAGTTTTTGAATTTGATTTGTTGAAATATTCCAGATTGCTTTAAGAAAGAAAAAAAGTTCAGGGTCATATGCCTTTTTTAATTATTATTATTGATAGTTTCTCTTGTTTCTACAACCTGTTGCTGTTACAGCCACAAAATATATAAGAAAGCAGCAGATCTTATATAACCCTTGCTCCTTTAAGACCTTTGGGTGAAAATAAGCCCAAAACGTGAGCTGTGTATAACAGAGCCGAATGTTAAGATGCTGTTTTAAAAGTTTGTTTACCTAAAAAAAGAAGTTCGGTTCTGACCAGATGTTGCAGCGACGTTGCCACATCAGCACTGTGGTGAGCGGGCGACACTTGTCGCACCATTTGAGGCTCAGCCTCCACCAGTGCAGGTGTGAGGATGGCTTGTTCCACGGGAGGTGCTGAGCTCCAGGGCGAACAGAATACAGACTGGTAGGTTGTCTTCAGCAATGTCATTCCTGTTTATGAATATGATTTTCCCCTCATTCCATGTTAGATTGAAAATGCAAACAAACTGCTTCCAAGAACACCCAGATGCTCTCTGTGTTACGAGGTGTGTTGTGAACACGAATTTTCATAGGTGCTTCCTCCAAATATACATCCATTGTAGTGATGAAGAGGGACTGGATTCTCTCAGGCTCTTTCCTTGCCAGTTGTCTCCTGCAGTTAATGGAAATATATATTTTATTTTAGAATATAATTTAAACATGAAGGTCTATTCTTTGCACTTTTTATTAATATATATAGAGAGATAATCTTTAAAAAAATTAAAAATTCAAGTCCACTTTCTCTTTGCGTTCTGATTTTTTTTTCTGGTGTCGCGGGATCAAGATACATGTCCATTTTTATATAGCAAAAAAATTGACAAGAGCGCTCAGGTTGAGTCCCCTGGGGAACTGGCCTAAGCTGGTGAGAGTTTGACTAACTTAACAAACTTAGCTGGGATTTTGCCAGAGTTAGAAATTAAAACTGCAAAATAAAGATTCATAGGAAATATGTCAGCGCATTTGTGTTAGCAAAGTTTTACACTTCTAACATGTTCTTTTATGGATAAAAACCTACCTTTGAGATATTCAGCATCTCCCTTTTTAGGTAAGAATCTCATTTTAATGAATTACGTATTTGAGACATTCAAGCAGGCACTTATTTCCTTTGAAAAATAATATTCTATAAGAATTAGGGTTTTGAACACTTAAAACATATCTGCTTATCAGTAATTTCTTGGTGATCTGTTATGAATTAACCTTGCACCAAGAATTAAGGTCCAAGAAGTATACTTTATTTCTGTATTTAGAAGACAGGATTTGTTGACTTCTTTCTCAGTTCTTGAGAAGTGCATAAGTGGGGTTCCTGTTGTGACTCAGTGGGTTAAAAACCCAGTTAGTATCCATGAGGTTCCGGGTTTGATCCCTGGCCTCACTCCATGGGTTAAGGATCTGGCGTTGCCTCAAGCTACAGCATTGGTCAACTGTGCAGCTCGGATCCAGCGTTATTGTGGCTACAGCTCTAATTCAACCCCTAACCTGGGAACCTCCATATGCCCCAGGTGTGGCCCTAAAAAGACAAAAAAAAAAAAAAAGTGCGTAAGTATCGTGATCTATTTTACATTTAAGATTATTTCTACCTCTTATTCAGATTTCAAAAAAATTAGTTTTAACCTCCATGCTAAGTTCTGTAAATATTTAGTATTTGTTATGCACTTCTCTGAGTTCTTGCAATGCAGACATATGTCAAGACATCTAAAACCCAGTGGACTGAAAAATGCTGTAACTTTCACTAGTTATTAGACTGCATATAAAACAAGAACGTTGACCTTCAAAGTCACGTTTGTCTTTCCAGCTCTTCTCAGGAAAAGAAGTTACCTGTGTTCTCCAACTTAAACCTAAGACTTGAGGATTCAAATTTAGCCATGTAACTTTAAAAACATATCTAGGTCATGACAGATATTAACATGAGTCACCTACTTTTAAGTTTTTAGTGTAACTAAGATGTAGGAATTGAGTTAATCCATGAAAGGAATAACATGCCATATTATATGTGCTTAAAGTGAATTTCTGAATCCTTTCCTTCAAAAATTTGAGGGTTAACACTAAAAATGCTTAGCGCCTTTTTTTTTTCTTTTTAGGGCTGCACCCACTGTATATGGAAGTTCCTAGGCTAGGAGTCGAATTGGAGCTGCAGCTGCTGGCCTACACCACAGCCGCAGCAACACCAGATCCTTACCCCATTGAGCAAGGCCAGGGATCGAACCTGAATCCTCATGGACACCAGTCAGGTTCCTTACTACTGAGCCACAACGGGAGCCCCCGCTTTTTTGTTTTTTTAAGCAAACTGATCTATGAAAATTCAAATAGGTATGATTGCCTAGATATGTGACTGTCATACACTGAACATCTTACGCTTTTCTTTAGTGTGATTTAGGCACCTGAGCAGTTTGCTGGCATTCTCTTTTAAGGCACACCTGGTAAGAGAGGAGTAGCAAACTCGGAATCCGAGAGGGAGATGAGCCAGAAGCAGAGAGAGCTGCTGGTTGTGTGAATCAGTGCCAGAGATCCAGGCTTAGTTTTTATTCTCCAGCTGCTTCTAAACACTAGATACTAACAATGAGCATGTGTTATCAGCTGGGCCCAGTCTAGATGCTCTGCCTGTATGAAACCCACTTGGTGTTCACGACATCCCTCTGATGGAGCACTGTTCATTAGCCCCATATTCTTACTTGTGAGGACACCTAGGTCAATTAACTTGCCAAAAGTCACACTGCTGGTAAATGACAGCAGAGTCAGGATTCAAGCCCAAGCGATTTAGCTGCCGTTGATGGCTATACTGTAGTACTTGCTGCTGAAGTTCTCCTTCATAACCCTCCACCTGCACATCTACTGTTAGTCTTTATTTTTCACTTAAACACCAAAATCAGTGTTGCTTAGTGTTCATTTACTAAATTGATTTGCTCTGTAGCAGAATCACAGATATGACTGGTGGCTCTAAATCCAAGTTCGAACTTGTCCTCGTGCCCCTTCCAGAACGGTGACACTGTGCTTGGTGCCTGTTGCCCTCCCTGCCCCTCTGAAGTGCCGTATTGGACACCTCTGAGAACAGATGAACCCGTAAGGTGATGCTAAACGCAGGTCATCTGGGTTTTCAACCTGAGGACATTCTAGAGCCTTAATACTTTGTTTTTAGTGAACAGTGAAAGATGAGACAGCTCACTCAGTTTTTACTCAGACTTTTATTGAGGAGGCATCCATGTTCAAGTGAACTTAAACTTGGTGTTTATAGAAGAAAAAAATAAGTTAATATAATGGAGCCCATATCAAAGGTTTGGTTATAGGAGATGACCTGCTTTTGTTCCTCTTTAAAGTTCAGTAGAGAGCCTTGTGAAAAATAGAAATATTGCTTACAGGGTGGAGGAGGCAGATTATCTATTATGGTCTGCGAGATCTAGATCTGCCCAAAAACCACAACGCTATTTCAGTTTGCCGAGTCTCTCACAGACTCCTTATACGTGAATGACTCTTAGTCACTGTTAAGTACACAATTAAGGAGTTAAATATAAATAAGAATGGGAATAAGAAGGCACAGACATTAAAGAATACAGACTAAAGATAAAAAAAAAAAATGCTTTCTGAACTCCCTGATGCATTTGAGTGCAAGTGTAAACTTGATTCCACTATTAGTGTATACAGCTGGGACCTTGGGGATTGCTTTGGTTGTGTTAAAATTTCGTTTGGTTTATATTTCAGTTTGTTTATAAAAAGACATTTTTAAAAACCATTTAAATTTAATTTGAAATAGAATTCATGTGATTCAAAAATCAAACAATATAAGGTATACATTGGAAAATGCCACTCTAAGCCCTCTGCTCCATCTTTTATTGGTTTCTTGTGTGTCTTTCCAGAACAAATACAAATAATAACAAATGAGACTATATATTCTTATTGATCCCCTTTGTAAAGCAAAGGTGGCCTATTATATATCATCATGTACCTTGCTTTTTTCACTTAAAATATATCTTGTAGATATCTCTATAGCAATACATACAAAATCACCTTACCCTTTTTTATAGTATAATATATAGTATCCCATTTATAAATGCAGTTTATAATGATTTGACCAATACCTTACTCATAGACATCTGAGGTTTTCTTTGTTCCCTCTCCCAATCTGTTTTTTATTTTATTTTATTTTTTACTTTTTTCAATTTGCTGCAGTAAAAAAGCATTTGTTCTTTTACATGTTTGAAATAAGTCTGTAGAATACATTCCCAGAAGTGGGATTGCTAGATCAAAAGGTCAGAGTGTTTGTAATTTTGGTAGATATTGCCAAATTGTTCTCCACTGGAGTTACATAAAAAGAATATTTTTTCCTGGTTTTATTACTTGTCACATCCCTGCAAAGTCAAAGACTCGACTGATCTTGGGCTTGATGTGTGATTCCTGGTTAGTGCAACCAAGATGGCATTCTTCCCAATTAGGCATGCAAATCTAGGCCCTTGAATTCAACACATAAAAGATTTGCATAAGCCTTGCATATCATCTAGCTCATAAGATCTTTCCTTGGAATTTGCAATTTTTAATTGTTGGTGAGTGAGATTTCACTTTTGCAGAGAAAATATATGTATTATTTATCCTTAACAATGCATGAGCATTTGTTTCAGCTGAGTGCCCTTGAAAAGTGATAGACAAATTTGCCCTAAAACCTTTTGTTTATTGTCTGCTGTAGGCTTTAATCAGAGCTGCTTCTTGCCGACCAGTGAAATTCTCCTAGAAGAACTACTTACTGCTTCTTGGTGAATAGGGAATATAATGTGTCTCCCCACATCCTTCCCCCCGCCCCTTTTCAACTTCATTGCTAATGTGCTAGCAAGGAGCTTAGAATAAGACCAATTGTAAGGGGAAGGTTTTAGTAATGTTGGTCTACTTAGAATTAGTTACTACAAACTCTGTGTCTGGAGACAGATACTAGAGTTACAGAAAATATCTGTGAGTCCTTGTTCAAATTTCAGAGATGAACCTCTCTTATTACTGAGATCTTAGATCTAGAAAGTCTTGCTAGTTACTAAATATTAATGTTATTCAATGTGGTTTGCAAAGATCCAGTGCCATTTTTCTCAAAAGCAAGAGTCCAGGAGTTCCACTTGTGGCTCAGCAGTAACAAACCTGACTAGTACCCAAGAGGATGTGTGCTTGATCCCTGGCACTGCTCAGTGGGTTAAGGATCTGGCATTGCCATGAGCTGCGGTGTAGGTTGCAAACACGGCTCAGATCTGGTATTGCTATGGCTGTGATGGCTCTAATTCACCCCCTAGCCTGGGAACTTCCATATGCCTCAGGTGTGGCCCTAAAAAGCAAAAAAGCAAAAAAAAGAGTCCAGAGTCCAGTGTCTAGAATGAGTAAGATCAGCACAAAAAGAAGTATTACTTAGAGACAAATATATTAATCCTTTAGTAAGACAGGTTCTAGAGCATTTGTGCTACAATATAACTAATGCTTGCAGTTTGCCATTAAATGATTATTACCATGATACTAACAGGTATGGAGCATTTTAGAAATACTGCATCAGCTTTTTAAAATACGTGCTCTTAAGAAGGAAAAACTAACAAACTGCATGATAACCCATTTTGTAAATGTTAACCCAGGTTCCCAAGAATGAAAATTCCAAGGCAGTAAGAGAAGCAGATTTCCAGGTGCTCTTGAGAACCTTTTCCTTGTGAACCTCTTTACTGTTTAGGAGGAGTGTTCAGGAACATGATGGCGTTTCTACATCAGTTCACCTACTTCAAGGCTTCTGCTATGCATAACCACTATTTTCAGGGAGAATGTAAGCATAACCTTAGATATAATCACCTTATATCTAGCAGGGTGAACATCATTTCAATCAGTGGGTAAGTGGTAGAAACAACTGTACTGCAGAAATATCTGGACTCTCCATGACAGATTAGACAGTGAAGCAAAACGATTGGTTGTAGAGGGCTTGTGTATTTATCCAAGACACCAGTGTTGCAGATTCAGATGTCTGGGAAGCAGATGCTAAGGTGGAGTTAGGAGAGCAAAAGCTTTATTGGGGAATAAGACCTGGGAAAGAAAAAAGGGAGAAGAAGGATGGGGAGATGGGGCATCGTACCATGCTGCAGAGCTGACAAGTCTGCGAGCCCAGGAAGATGCTCTGGAGCAAAGATTTCCTACTGGAGGAGACCCATCTATTAGAGGAGTCCTTTCACCAGAGCTTTTCTCCATCATCGATTGAGGGACCCAAGAAGAACATGACCTCAGCTTGAATGCTGACACAGACATCAAAGGAATCAACTGTTAGAAGGTCTCAGCTAACCGTACTCCTTGTAGCTGGAAAGCAGTCTTTTCTTGCAGGTGGGTCTGAGCAGTGCACCTTGTATCTGCCACAGTCCAGCCCAGGCGGTGTGTAGTTGGAAATTCTCCATCCTTTATCAGGGCCAGCTCCTCCGGGGCTCCAGGGGGCCTCAGTTCCTGAGGGGGGAGTCTTACAACAGGGAGGTTAGGGTGATGAACCGTAGCCCCGTCACTGCCATTCTTCTGTCACCTCTGCTGGTCTTGGCGGTTTACCTGGTGGTTTCTCCTGAGCCCTAACTCCCGCGGAGTCTGGTGACTCCCGAGGAGGCCGCTCAGACTCACAGTCACAGTCGGGCAAGGGAGTAAGTACCAAGAGCCACCAAAATTTGACTTGTTTTTAGGGATTTCTATTTTTTGGTTTTGTCTTTGTTGCCTGAGCTGTCTTTTCTCCTGCCTAAAAAGCATCACCGATCTATGCTATCTTTACAAGCACAAATTGTCTTGGGTTACTACCTTCAAGCCAGACCCACCGCACTTTGGTCTAAATCTTGTCAAATCTTGGCCCATTTCCTCGCTTCCATAAAACAAGCCTCCAGCTGACGTGGCAAAGGAAAAGAGATTCTGTCGTTTTCTTTTTGCCTCTGCGATTCCTGAGTGTACACCCAGAACGCACACTCACTCACTGGCTGCCCAGCCCAGCCAGCCGTAAGCAAGGCCGATCTCCCCTGAAGAAGCACCTGGCACTTGCTCACACCCAGATTCCCAAAGTCATTCTGGCTCATTTATGCCGCCATCTTGTGCATCTGGCCACGCCCAGGTGGCCTTATCCTGGGAGCAGCACCGCATCAAGAAGGATGAGGCATTTCCTAGGGGTCAGAAGGCTGAGATATAAATATCTGTGAGCGCATGAGGAAAGAAGACCAAAGCAATTATTATGCCACCAGCAGTTTTTAAAATAGAACCAACTGTTTTGCTTCGCGACATTTAGGTTGACTCCTGGGCTAAAACCATAGTTAAGACTGGGCACGCAGAATGCTTTGTGAGGTGAGTCTTAGGATTTGAGTTTAATTTTATTTTGAGCAGGCACCCCCTCTAAATCAGATTTTCTATTACATAAACATCTGCCTTTTGGAGGAAGACAGTCATTTGACATTTGTAAGGAAATGTATGTGGAGAATTCACAATACTGGTGAGAGTAATCTTAACATGTAAAACCTACTGAATCACCACAGGCTTTTGGGAAAATATTGACTAATTTAGACAAAAAAAAAATGAGTTCTCCAAACCTCTCATCCATTTTAGGACAACTTACCCCAAACTTGAATTATGTTTTTTGATAGGATTGGCATTTAAATGTCTGATCAGATCAGAGAGCAATTTGGAGCAATCTTTAAATTCCAATTGATTTACAGAGAGCTTTTTCCCGCTATGTTCAAATGCTTTCTTTTTGCTTTTCTTTCTTTCTTTTTTAACAAATCTTAAATATTTTGGATAGTATACCTAGTTTCTGCTTTAGCCAAAGTTTCTCACTCTGCGTCGAACCCAACAAGTTTTTACCCTGTGCGATGCCTTTTAAATCCTTACTGCACGTTTTTGTCAGAAGGGGTCTATCTACCCCACCCCGCCGCCCCCGACCCTCGCTGGGCCTCTGTGGGTATTTCCAGGGCACTGCTTGGTTTTTCCCCTGTGAATGTTCATGCCCCACTCTGGTCACCTCGGTCCCTAGCCCAGCCCCGTGCCCTGCGCTGTGTCAGAGGGAAAGGGCTGGAGTGAAACCTAGGAAAGTCTGAGAAAGTTCCTTTAAATGCTCCACACATACCTGTGAAAAAACAGAGTAGGGTCTATCTGTGGCAACTGTTCAAAACCAGAGAAACAAAAAAAGACTTCAGTAGAAAACCAACTTCATTTAAATCCTGGAGGCAGCAGCTTTGTTTGGCGTTTGAATCCCATGCTGGTGGATGCTAATTCTGTAACACTATACGGTTGGCTTTTTTTTTAAGGCACAAAGGTAGAAGGGGGGTTTTCTTTTGTGTTTTTCAGTGCCAAGTGATTCCGATCAGAAAGGACCAAGGTTTCAGCCCCAAGTAACTGACATTTCCATCTGAATCTACCATTTTTTTTTAAAGGGGGTGGGGGCAAGGTCTAGTTTTTCAGGAAAAGAACCTCTCTACGCAATCCTGAAACTGATCTTTAGATTTACTTTTCCTTAATCAATAGAAAAAAACTCGATTGCAACTCAACACTTATCTGACTCTAGCGCAAGACTAACTGAATTTTTGGTTTTAAGAGTAGGGGATTCAGACATCATTTCAGGAATCAGAAATAATTGGCAGCAAGTGGGGGAGAACTGACATGAATTCCTGTTTTACCTAATTTTTTCCTGGTTGACCAAGATTTGGCTTAATATTTCCGACTCAATTCCTTCAGTCTCTACAGAACAGGTTAGTGCCATTTTTCGTAAATGCAAATATTTAAATGAATCCTCCTTACTTGCTCTCTGAACTGTTTCCCTAAGGACTCCAGCCTTAACCTTGCCCGCATCTCCTTCTGCCGAAAGCTGTGTATGAGCTCTGCTCAAGCCTCAGTCCCATTTCCAGCAAAATGGCTAATATTTATTATGTGCTCGAGATTTCAATGTGGATGCTTGACAACCGAAGATTTACAATAAAACTCACAGAAGGCAGTTCACTGATTTTCCGGGGAAGTCTGGCTGGAGAATTACGGTAGCTTCAAGGAATAAGAAAGGGGGTTTTTATTTTTAAGAATGCTGTGGGGAGCACACTTCATGGTCTACCCATGCACTGGGTTCAGAGGCAGGTGTGTGTATAACTTAGAGCTTGCATCTCGGCTCTACAGAGCAGCACAGACTGTCCAAGGATAAAGCCGCCGGTCCAACTAATGGTAACTAAAATTAATGAGTAAAACAAGTTCACTTATGTGATGTCCGTTCTCTAATGAATTTGCTGCAACTAAGAACTTGCTTGTGTACTGGATTCTATTGTCATTCCAAGGGGCAACCCTGAAATGGTTCTTTTTTTAAAAACAATTACTTGTCAGTTATTCGTTTCACCTACGGAAAGTCAGTGGACAGTCTTATACTGCCATGGCACTGGTCAGTTCTTCTAAGTGACAGATTGGCTCCATACTTTAGAGAAGGCAGTGGCCAGCTCTAAATCCTCCTACCTGTAGGACCACATTGGGTTTTAACCGATTTTATTTGATCCTGAATGAGAGCTGCTGTGAAAACTGGGAGAGCGTGTGGAGTTCCTTTCGTGGCTCAGTGGATTAAGAACCCGACTAGTATATATGAGGATGCAGGTTCAATCCCTGGCCTCGCTCCGTGGGTCAAGGATCCTTCCTTTGTTGCCGCAAGCTGTGGTGTAGGTCACAGATGCGTCTCAGATCTGGTGTTGCTGTAGCTGTGGCATAGGCCGGCGGCAGCAGCTCTGATTCTACCCCAGCCCAAACTTTGTGTGCCCAGGGAAGGCCCTTAAAAAACAAAAGAAAAGGAAAAGAAAAAAGAAAGAAAGAAAGGATTTTAAAAAAGATCAGGAGAGCCTGGTTTCATAGAGGATGGATTCTGTTCTAGGGTCAGAACAGGCGTCTTTAGATTCAGATCCTGTTTTTCGTTGCTTTAGTAGCTCGGGAGTAGTTGCCTTTCCTTTTACTTATTGCCAGGCTCATTGATTTTATATAATTTCATGACAATTTGAATAATCCTGCCACACTTGCAAGCAGCATCTCATGGGGGAGTCTAATTTGTTCATGAAGTGTTGAACTTCGGAGGCCCTGCCAGCAGCCAGGACATTTCAGCCTGACTCAGAGCTGCTGACGTTGTTACGTGAATGTTCCACGAGGGCTGTGATGTGTCTTGGGATTTGCTACCAAACACACCTGGTGTTCTGTTTACTCTGGCAAGCTGGGGATTTTTTTTTCCTTTTTCTTTTTAAAATTCCAGGATGAATTATTCATCATTACTTAGAATTTGGGTCTCTTTCATCTTCGCACTTGTACGGCACCAAGGTGAGTACTACAAAATTTCATAAAACTCTTGATTAGCATACTCTTGAATTTATACTGAGACATTTTTGTTGTCAGGGCAGGTGTACATGTGTCTACAGTTACAACAAGAAAAATGTAAATTAAATTCTGTTGTCAAGGGCAAAATACATTAACTTTGAATGATGTTCACTTGCGTTCCTACTTTTTCTTATTTAACTTCCAACACAATTTGTATATACCAGGTTAACGGAGTAGGTCTTTGAGATAACGCAAATTATTTTCATTAAAATTATTTGGGGTAGATGTGTGTGCGCCTCTGTTCAACTGATTCCAATGAAGGCGTTTCACTTACAGCACAGACTTGAAAACACACTTGTTTAAGCCCAAATCGGGAAGGTCCAAAGGCATTAATGTCAGTAACTTAAATATCAGGGGCTGTTTACAATGACCCCAAATCTAAAACTGCAATGGAAATAAGAACATTTTTTTCCTCAGTGATTCCTTCTTTTTCTCTGTGTAGCGTTCACCCCCGGTCGGTGAGTTGTCGTATACATTTCTTTCTGCTGTTTTTGAATTTTAGACAAGAAAAGTGGGGAGTCTATATAGATTTGAAACTTTTATGGCTAAAATTCTAAAGCCTCTTCTCTTTTTTTTTTTTTTTTTTTTTGCTTGTTCAGTTCAGCTGACACATGATTACAAGTCTGAGTGAACAGATCTATAAAGCATGTGGCGCCTTCAACTTTTTCTAGGGTTGGATGCATTTAAGCAGTTGCAGCATGCAAGCTGTAGTGCAAAACCCCACAATAATGATCCCGATGCCTCTAACCTTTTACTCCTGCTCGAAGAAAATATGTCTGGGAGTTCCCTTTGTGGCTCAGCAGTAATGAACCCAACTAGTATCCATGAGGATGTGGGTTCAATCCTTGGCCTCGATCAGTAGGTTAAGGATCCGGCATTGCCGTGAGCTGTGGTGTAGGCTGCAGATGCGGCTTGGATCTGGCATTGCAGGCCGGCAGCTGCAACTCTGATTTGACCCCTTGCCTGGGAACCTCCATGTGCCGCAGGTACACCCTTGAAAAGACAAAAAAAAAAAAAATATATATATATATATATATATAGATATATACACATACACACATATATATGTATGTATATATATATATATGTCTTATTTAGTAGGGGAAAAAAGTTCTAGGAACATAATGTTTACTGAGAAACCCCCGGTCTAAACTCAGCACGGGTAAGGAAATTATTTCTTTTATGAGCTCTGATGCTATAGACCGGCCATGATGTTGACAAGTCATAGTTCTATATTAGTAACAACTCCTAAGGTAGAATTTACTACAGTTGACACCCACTCCCTTTTATTAAGCAGCTTTTTTTTTCATTCAACAAGTATTTGCTAAATATTTACACTGTCAGATATCTTGATTATTTGTATGCTTAAAGTTGAAAAAAGTCCATTTTTCCTGTTCAGAAATCATAGACTAGTTAGGATCACTCGTGAAGAGGTGATCCTGCACACCCCCGTTACCTCCGGCGCAGAGAGAAGTTAGGGACCGTCTCTTGGACCGCGGTTTTCCGTCTCCTCCAGAAGGTGCAGGATTTCCCATTTCCTGGGTAGATTGACCAACACTGCCCCAAATACCGGTTAATCCTTTCCGTTAAAATGATTATAATTCATTGCATTTTGAGGCCTGATTTGCACTTAGGTATCACTCCTGTAGACTTCCCCCTGAAGGATAAATAAATCTGTAACAAGATTGGATTTGTTATTATTAATTTGAAAATCTTTATTACCCTTCAAATTTAATAAGTACCTGTGTACAATATTGTGATAAGGATTATAAAGAGATTTTTTTTTTAAGTTTTCTTCCTTTTAGGAATTTGGAATTTGTTACTCCTGTGTAATTATGAATGTTAAGAGAAACCTTTTTGTCCACTGGTTGTGACATTAACTAAAGCGCATGGGCACGGTGCTCCTATGACTAAACTAACAGCACCTCCTAAAGGTTTACTTTGGGAGTTCCTTGATGATGGCATAGCGGGTTAAAGATCCTGTACTATCTGGGTCCCCTGACCCTGGGAACTTCCACATGCTACAAATGTGACCAAAAAAAAAAAGGTTTACTGTGGTGGGATTCCCAGAGACTTCTGCAGGTTGGGGAACAATGCTGTAAGCGATAACAGCTAGGCTAGTTTTCCCCCACTTTCATCTAATTTTAGCCCTTGGAAGCAGATGAGCTTTGCATCCAGGCAGACCTCCTCTTGTTCTCCGCTCCAGCAAGAAAGAAGCTGGCACCTGGCTGGGCACTGCTGAGCTGCTATCTGCTCACTAAAGGCTCCCAGAGGAGCAGGACAGCCCTTGGCCAGTTGCTCGCGGCCTATCGGCTCCATCAGCACAGAGCAGGGACTTCCCCAAGGAGAGGCCCTGACCGGAGGATGGGGCATCCGTATCCGGGTTGCAGGCACCTCCAGTACTGTCAGCAGAAGCCCCAGATGGACTTGCCACTGACCCTGAAAACTAACAGTTTTTAAATTGGAAGAAAAGATGATGTTCTGTTTCTACCCAAGAAAAGAAAGGATCTGTCCTGGCAGAGAAAAACTCCATCGTAAATGTAGATTATTTCATAGCTGCCATTGGACCTGATCATCAGTAATGTAGACCCTGGGGAAACTGTCTCATTGCTCTTGCTGGACTGGGCCAACCTGTGCAAGAGTGTGGATGAGAAACTTCCGAGAGAGGCAAGCCAGGTGGCCAGGAGAGGTGGTGACTCGGTCCCGGGATGGGAGCTGTGTGACTGTGTGATGACGCTCACCTTTGACCAGGATGATAAGTGTGAGCCGGGAGCCTCCTCCCCAGGAAGTTCACAAAGGCCCACCCCCCCTGCCGCAGAGGGTCCCAGGTCTGTCTTTGTGAACAGGGGCTGAGTAGAAACCTCCTCCCAGGGCCCGAGCTCAATCAAGGTCGTTCACAGGTCAGTTACTACAAGCCCTCGCCTCCCATTCTTGTCCCAGATCCAAGTATCGTTTGTCTCCTCTGGGATCTGGTATCTTCTCTTGTGTAGCAAGAGGAAGAGGACTCCTTTCAGGAAAAAGCCTTGACACTAGAGTTCTTGAGCTCCACGGGAGTTTCGTAGCCACTGCTGTTGACACTCTCTATATGTTGCCTTCTGGTCAGGGACCCAGGCGGCCAAGCCAGGCCAGACCCGGAGGCACTTCTCAGGGCTCTGAGAGCTCCAGGCAGGGCTGACTTCACAACCGTCCAGCCAGTTTTAGCCATTGTTCTCTCTTAAGTGTGTGGAAACATCAGAATGTAGCATGAGAGGATTTCCCGCGAGGAGCAGTGCCGTCATTCCATGCTCCCCTTTCCAGAGGCAGGAGAGGACGCAATGTGTCCAAATGAGGTTTGGGGAAAATGAAAAGGCGGCCTGGCTTGCATTTCATTTGTAAGACTTACTGAAAGAAGCTGGCTTTTGCGGATGGGAGGGGAGCCGCTTGTCAAACGAAAGAGGGACTCGCCATCCATCTAACCATCATCTCTCTTGACAGTTCAGCCCAGGGAGCTCATGTATCCGTTTTGGCAGAATGACACCAAAACCCCTAAAGTGGACGATGGAAGCTCATCCGAGATTAAGCTGGCCATCCCCATTTTCTTCTTTGGCGTTCCTTACCGTACTGTCTATGTAAGTGGAGAAGCGGCCCGGCTGTTGCTCTGTGGCTCCCCTTTGTTTGTCGTTAAGGAAAACGATGTTAAATACCTTCTTCCGGGGCTCTGGGAATGGAGGATTTACTGGCAGCCCAGAAGAGGAGTTCTGAGATTTCATGAGCTGATAGGCTTTATGATTAAGAAAGTCAAAGGTATATTTAATGGCTAATGTTCATAGCAGAGGAGTATACAAGGCAATAAATTGCTTCTGTGGGTGATTAAACACGGGAGTGAAGCAGAGGCCCCAGTGCCATGAACGTTATTTCTGCCACCAGACAAGTTAAAAAGATACAGTGAACCTCAACAGGAGCAGTATCATTTTTCTCTCCCTTCTGGGGGTATGAAAAGTTTAGGCGTCTGCCGTTCTTAGGCTTCCTACCAATTTGGAGTGGAGTCAGAGGAGAGCAGGGGGTTTAATCAGCTATTACATAAAAGTCATTTGCAGAATGGGCCACCCTCATTGGGTCGGAGATATACCATAGGGTCTCATTGTCAAAGCCGCCTGAAGAAGTGGTACCATTTGCTGTCGGAGCTCTTCTGGGCACCTGTGTTCTCAGGTGATGCTTCATTTTTTGATCATTGGGTTCATTGCTAGTGAGCTTACTGCACACTGACAAGAAGGCTCAGAGCTACTGAATCTGTCTTGATCTTTGGCCTTAAAGAATTAGGTGGAGCACATGTAGATTATATCACATCCTGTTCTGTGTCCTGCCCTAGAGGAAGAAATGGACCTCCATCCCTGGCTGTCTCTGTATCCGGGACCTCTGTCTTCCCCGCAGCTTCTGATTTATAGCTCGGGGCTGACTCCAGTCAGAAAAGGCTTCCCTCTTCCATGATGTAACCCACGGTCCTTGAACCAGCAGCGGCCGTTGCACCTGGGCACTTGTTAAATATGTCCCTTCTCAGGCCCCACCCAAGACTCACGGAACCAGAAACTCAGGGAGGGGCCCCAGCAATCTGTGTTCTAACAAGCCCTCCAGAGGATTCTGATGCCCGCCAAAGTTTGAGAACCACTGCTCTTAACCACAGAATATAATCAAAACACGTCTGAGTCACCGCTGCTTCCGCCAGTCTGTGTGTTTTAATGGCACCATTATTCCCTAGAAAACACATTGCTCTGGCATCCTGATGTGTCTTTTAAGCTCTGCTCACAGTAGAGCCTCCCCAGCCTGTGACAGCTGACTGTCAGTTTCAGGTCTGCTGACCTGATTTTGGAGACATGGAGGGATGTACAGATGTGCATCTGGAAGCCCGGGTCTCCCAGACGGCCGGCACACGTGTGTTCAGTAAGGCTCCTCTTTCTCCTCCGTTGCCGTGTACGCCGTGGAGTCTGAGTAATTCTTACCTCTGCGGAAGGAGGGTCCTAATGTGGAGCAGGCTTATTTGAGGGCAGATTGTTCCCTGGGTTTCCAGCACTTTGAGTTGTGCAGTCCTGTTCGAGCTTCTGGGTTGTTTGCTGTTACTAGCCGACAATAGACTCTCAGTGTCCTCGGAGGTGGGTCTCCAGTTTCCTTTCCAAACCCCACACCCTTGCTTCTAAAATAGGTTGACATCCCAGGTACTGATAACTTACCTGTGGGGTCTAGGTCCCTGTTAATGTCCATAATATTACTAATTAATATGAACCTAACAATAGAATGTTTCTTTATTGAGGAATTGCAAGTATTCCCATTACCAACATCCCTGCTGTTGAAGCCGTAGAAGTCCTAGGATTAAACAGCTTTATCTACCAACACATAGAAATGCAGACACAGGCAGAGGCAAGTTGTTTACAGGTCCTGTAGCTGAATGTCCATATCGGCTTGCTATTTGCAATAAGGTCTAGACATTTAATGAGTTTACTAAGCCATTTACAAATCATGAAGAATCACCATAAGATAGTCATTTACATTATACAATGTAAAGTATTCGTGTCTCCATTTTCATGCAGAGATGGTATAAAGAGCTGTCATGGAATTGGGCATCTGTAGGTTGTAACCTTGTTCTGGGTAGAGTGGCTGTAACATCAGCGGAATCCCCTAAATGTTTCATCCAGAGAGGAATGTGGGTCATCCTGAGATCTGAGTTTGATGACGGTGTATTTGGTTTATCTTTTACTGACACTCCTTTCATCATGTAATGGGAATCAAGGTCTCATATAGAGCACCTCAGCTTTTTAATTTAACTTTTTGCCTTCATGTTTTTTTGGTTTGTGTATTTGTTTTCCTAGTTTGTATGTGTAACTCTGGATTTTCCTTATTGCCCACAGAAGCCACTGCTTAGCCCAACACATGCATACACACACATACAATCCAGTAGCGTTTGATAAGTGTAAATAAAGACAGGAGAGAGAACATGAAAATGTGACTGATTATTAATAAGAAATGAAGCTGACTACAAATTGAAAGTGAAAGGAAACCAATGAGTTTATCTGGAAGTAAACGAACCTCCTGGTTGAGCAATGGACGCTGCTGTTGGCGGGTTCTCACTCAGTGGCTTAAAAGTTGTTCCCATTCATATGATTAGGCGAATGTCTGTCTCGGTTATGACTCTGACATTGTCATGGTCTCAGATCCACTGTGCAAAACCTCTCTCCTTTTTGTAGGTCAATAACAACGGCGTTGTTTCCTTCAACGTGCTGGTGAGCCAGTTCACACCCGAGTCCTTTCCCTTGACCGATGGGAGGGCCTTCATTGCCCCATTTTGGGCAGATGTGCACAATGGAATCCGAGGCGAGATCTATTACAGAGAGACCACGGACCCTGTCATCTTGAAAAGAGCCACCAAGGACATCAGGAAGTACTTCAAAGACATGGCAACCTTCTCTGCCACTTGGGTTTTCATTGTGACATGGGAGGAAGTCACGTTTTATGGAGGGAGCAGCACCACCCCTGTAATCATTCACATTTTCCGTTTTCCACTTCATACCCTGACACCTAATTCTTGTCCGTCTTCACTACTGTGAAGGAGTCTAATTGTTAGAGCTGAAGGATGTCAGTTTCCTTGAGTTAAACTGATGAGTCTTGCCACCCGCTTCCTAGGAACCAGAGGCAAATGTCACGCCTAAGCTGTCCAGTCAGCTGTAATATTTCAGATGATCTGTCTTCCCCATCACGAATCATTACAAATGTCTAAAAAGAAGCCCTCCACAATTTCCTTGCAATAGGTAACATCCCTATTTCGCAGGGGAGTGATTGAGACACTGAGACCCATATGATTAGTTACCCATCAGCAACCCAAAAGTCCCATTTTCTTGCCAGAGGCACAACTGCCTCTCTCCATCAACTCATTTCCTTTTTTTTTTTTTGGTCTTTTTTTTGCTCAAAACTTGATAGGAAAGGAAAACAGGGTGCCAGTTTGGGGCCAAAGGATCTGACTCATTTTATTATGTTATGACCTTTTTTAAAATTGTGACCGGGGCTAGAATTACTCATCTTTGATGCTAATTGGAGTGGGCAGTTAAAGCGTTTCATGAATAAAGTTTCAACATCTGCTCAGAAATCCCAAACGAGCAATCAAATAAAAGTCAAATAAGAAAGATTATCACCAGCATTATGATAGAGATAATCAACTTTCTACATAAAGGGACAGAACAGAGTTTTTATGAAAGCTTGCAGTTTGTTTGGGTGACTTTGGCAAGGGAGAGTTTTGAAGCAGCAGATGCGTCTTCGATGTATAATTTCCAGTAGGCAAAGACACTCAGAAATCTGCCCTCTGCTTTCTTAGGATTATTTCCAGTTCCATCTGTTTTCCAATTTCCTTGGCAATGAGTCAGTTGTTTAAGAGTAGAACAGAAACTACCAGTCTAGAGACAGAGGTGGAGAAGTGCTGGGCTTGCAACTCTCTGAAAACACTGCCTCTTTGCATCTCCTGTCCAGAACATCAATCGCTAAGAGGTTCTGGAGAACAGAAAGACACAAGTTTAAACAGTGGATGCACTGGCTAGAAATAACCTCTAAAGAAGCATACATTTCCCTCTGTCATGTTATGGATTGCTAACGACTCCTCGGGTGATGTTTTATGTCCTTTAAGCCTCATACCTTACAGCGTTAGAATGCAAGATGCCAGGGATCGATAAATTTTAGTGTCAGCGGGGAAAAAAAAAAGAGAAGAAATGCCCATCAAATGCTGACCACCATTTTTTCAGAAAAAACTTCCACGCACCATAAAAGTGGCAAGATAATTTAGATACTTTCTGGTTTGTACTTTGGAGTACATTCCTGGACTAGGCAAGGGCTCTTTCCGTGAGGATGAACGAGGTAACATCGAAGTGCTTTGAGCTCCAGGAGAAAGACATGACAAAATCCTCCAAGGCTGCAGAAGTGTCCGTCCCTCCCTGTCTTTCGTTTCCCATTATCCCAGTCCCCCCTCGCCTTCTCTAGGGGAGCACATATGGGCAGACGGGCGAAATCAATTGAGTCCTTACATAGATGTTCCCAAGTAAGCTTTCGCTCCACTTGACAGGTGAGGGCCTGGGCCCAGAAGGGTTAAGTCACTTGCCCAAGTGGGTAGGAAATGGATACGACTTCACGTGAGGCAAACCACACATGAAGGTGCAAACCAAAGTCTGAATCCTAAATGCTCTCCTCAGCTGCCTCCTCCAGGTAGTCCTGGAAGTCCTCTGAGGTATAAAAGGGCTTTTCAAGAACTGAAGACGTGGTTTTAGGAAAAGAGGTCCAGGAGAGTCTTAAACTCACGTGAAGTGATAGGTGTTGGGGTTGGGATGGGGATATGAGTGTGCAAGGATGTTCCTGGAAGTAAGCCAGCTTCTGGAGTGTTCTTAGGATGGCTGGTTGGGTTTGAGGTGACTTCTGGGATCAGGCATGGGCAGGCATAGGTTGCTTTCAAGATCTGTTCGGATCAAAGAGATTTCCAACTTCATTTCAGGAGAAGGAATTCACTTCCTGAGGGAGCATCCTGGACTGAAGGAGTCTTTAGCTTTGGTCCTTGGGTGACCTTGACTTTCTGCCTGTCTCTTGAACCTGACCCTCCAGTGGCCTCATAGGTGACAGCTCAGTCCTCCCCATGTCCCTCTTTGCTCTTTTGTTGAGCAGGATAGCTGGGCGGCTCTATCATAAACGGCATCGGCTGTGGAAGCTCAGAGCTTGAGGAGAAAGTTCTCATTTACAAAAAGGGCTTTTCTTCCCCTGCTCCTCGTTCCCCTCCCTGGGACTGTCTAGGCTGGGAGATTTGGGGTTTCCAAGATCCTCTACCCCAGTTTGATTACACAGGATAAGGATGTGGGTCTTCCTTTGCTTCTGACAGAATGCTAACCGGGATGGTATCAGGCAGCTGGGAAAAATGCTGGGTTTGAACGGGGAAAGGTCAAAGCAGCCTCTCCTTTAACTCTATTTTTATTTGAATTTCCTGAAAACACATATCAAGGGATAGGGATTGCCATAGGGAAGTAGTCAGGGACAGAATTTGCTACAGCTTGTTTCTGGAAACTGTTTGCAAGACTGGTTTGAATTTATATAACATCTGAAATGCTTAAAATTAAGGTGGTGTGTAATGACAGTGCACTGAGAGATTAAACTGGGAGCTCTGGTTCAAACCCCATTTTCTGCTGCTGGGTCATTGCGGAATTCCAGCAATTCCTCTTCCTTAGCCCTCAGTTTTCTTAGCTCTAAGATGAGACTGGGCCAAAAAATTGTCCATCTTAGCATTGCTCTGAGGCACAGATGGGGGTTGAGAATTTTGCAGATGTAAAGTGATGCACGACTGCTCCATTAGAGGAGCGATTTCTCCCCACAAAGTGTTTTTTAAACATCACTTTCCAACCTGCATTTAAGAGGGGGGAGATCTCACCAAGATGAGCTATGTTTTCCAGAGTCACACCGAGTGGCATTTGCGTGCTCCGTTCCCTGCTCCCCACGCCCCCCCACACACACACCCAGGCTGCTTGGGGGAACAGGTGCTTGAAGCTCTCTCCCTGCTTGACTGTCTCCTATAGTTTATTCTCATGCTGCCATCTATAGGTGCTCACGTATCATCACACGCTGAGCTGAGACTTTCCTGTCTGGTACCAGTCAGAGATGTATGAGGGGCGCTGAGTCAGCCTCCGGGGTATTCTTGGGCAATTTCTCTTCTAGATGCACAGCCCCGCATGTCTGGCTTTTCCCACTGGAGGTGAGAACACATTTGGAGAGAAGGCAGAGCATGAGGGCTGCATCGTGGAAGCAGCTCCGGGCTGCCTGGGGTGGGGAGGGGCAGGGGGAGGGAGGGGTGTGAGTCATGGGACCACCCACCCATTCCCATCCCGCAGGTGAACACCTTCCAGGCTGTGCTGGTGTCTGACGGCTCCTATACATTCACGCTCTTCAATTACTATGAAATCAACTGGACCACTGGGACAGCGAGCGGTGGCGACCCCCTGACGGGTCTTGGGGGAGTGATGGCTCAGGTAGGTGGCTCTTCTGGGGTCATCCCCTTGCGTCTTTCGGAAGCACTCTGCTCTCTACTCGTGCTCTCAGCGTCTTGAGATGGGGGGTGGGGGGGGATCCTGCCTTGAACTGGAGACATGTATCTCTTCTTGCAGGTGGAGCGAGAGGCTGGTCTTGCCCATCTTTGACACTTTGATCTGGGTGTGGCATGAACCAGCAGGCCTTTGTCACCTGGAATGGTGACCCCAGGGACCTCAGGAAAAGGGGGTCTCTTGATTTCAGGTGTGCTGTGTTCTGAAAATAAAGTATTGGAGCTCTCCTGCCGTGCAGCGGGTTAAAGATCCGGTGTGTCTCTGCAGCAGCTCGGGTTGCTGCTGTGGCACAGGTTCGATCTGTGGCTGGGGAATTTCCACACTCAGTGCAGCCAAAAAAAAGATATTGGGCAAGTAAGCCAAAGGAGCGATGTGTGTGCTCAGAAGTCTGGTCTTCCTTTTGTTCTCTAGGCAGGATTTAATGGTGGAAACCTCACTAATTTCTTCAGCCTTCCGGGGTCAAGAACCCCTGATATTGTGAATATCCAGGAGACCACAAACGTCAACGTCCCAGGCCGCTGGGCGTTTAAAATTGACGGGAAGGAAATTGACCCAGCCAATGGCTGCACCTCCAGAGGTAACGGCGTTTCCTGTTCTCTGAGGCGAAGCAGGGTTTGTTTAGTTTAGATTGACAGGCAGGCTTTTAAGCCACGGGGGTGGATTCATTGCCGTTGCCTTACTCTTTTGACATCTCTCGGCTGGGTAATGGGGATCAAGGTAATTTTAGCATGCACATTCATCACACCAGGAGCTGCCACCCTGCGCTCGCCACACTGCGGTCTCTGAAGTTCTTGCCTGGGGTGTGAACACAGCTCCCGTTCGGAACAGCTCCAGAGTGGACGAGGCTCTTGAATGATGTCTCAGCCAGGGGGACAGAAGGGAGCCCTCCTGTTTAACATTATTTTTGTTGTTGTTGTTGCCGCCATTCCCCCTCTAAATCTTCCTTCTCGTCTTTGCTCCTGCCTTGCCATCCTCACTTTGTAGATCCACAGGAGTGGGCGAACTTGGAGCGCTGCTGAGCCTCTATGGGAGTGAACCAGTACTTCCTAGCATGATTAGAAAGAAAGGGAAAAAAATGTCATAGTCTTTAGGGTAGCTTCTCTTAAAATCCTCCAAGCAGCAGCAAAGCATGCAAGAATTTAGGGAGAGTCAAAGCTGGCTTTAGGTCTGTGTGAACAAGCTGTGGGTGAACCTCAGTGGGTTTCGTTCACATTGCATTCCAAAGTTTGGAGCCTTCTCTGAAATATCAATGTGCAAAACAGTCCGGGACTCGCACAGGAACGTCCTGGTTTATATAGTTCTGCTTCTTATGTGTCTGAAAGTATTCAGAATATAGGATTTGTGTTCATCTTTCTGCTTCTAGGAGTGGAGCCCATAGCAACTAGAATTAGTAAGTCATCCATCCATCTGTCTGTCCATCCATCTGCCCATCCACCCACCCAGCCACCAATCTCCTGTCAGCCATCCAGCCATTGCATCTTTCCAAGTGAGGCACTAGCCACTCTCTTAGGTGCTGAAATAGGGCGCTCTGGACTCCATGACTCTCCCATGGCAGAGAAGACAGCCATAGAAACAGTGATGGTACAATATTTGATGAAATATGATGGATACAAGTGCAGGTGCTGTGTAAGCGCAGAAGATGCTCCTGGGGAAAAAGGATCCAGATGCCTGAGAAAGTGATGTGTTGGGATGACGGTGTTTGGGGGAGGCCTCTTGCCCTCCTCCCATTGAGAGCACGGCCTGGTGACCTGAGTGTCTTGAGAGGCCTGAGGGCTTCGATTCGTGCCTTCCTCACCTGGTCTGAAATGCCCCCCCCACCCCGCGCCCCCATCCCCTGTGCTGTGGTCATGCTTATCAAACTTCTGCCTTTGCTCTGAGGAGAGGTCATTTGTGATGCTGGCCTGCCTGGGCCTCCTTGCCTCTGTGGGCGCTGTAAAGTCCTCCACGTTGAGAATAGCAAGTAAATGGTTTAGAGCCAAGCCAGTATTAAACTGGACAGGAGAGACTCTATCTCCCAGGCTCGCCGGGATTTCAGAGACTGCGCCCTCTTCCCTCACCTTGTGTAGACACAGCTTCACCTAAGGTCTGCCAAAGATCCCAAACCAATACCCCGTTAGCGCTCTCTCTCCTTTACGGCCTGGGCTAGGGACCTACCCAGTGCCTCTCCCCTTTGTCCAAGCGTCATGGCGCTGGCTGGTCATGGCCGAGCTGCCTAAGTGCTGGGTGACAGCCTTTCTCTGAGTCCCGGGAATGAAAAGCTGTGATAATGGAAAGCATTGGCTTGCAGAGCTGCGGGGTTGGTCAGATGCCAGCCGGGTACAAAGTCCTCACTTTGACTTCATTCTTTTCCTCCTGAGTTATGGCTTTGGGCTTCACATACAAGACAAATTCAATATCCTCGTACAGACTGCTGTGCATTTTAAATGTGCCACCTGACGTATATCAATCTAATGAGACTGGGATTCAGCCTGGCTAATGGCCGAGGAAGTGCTGCATCGAGCTGATTTATTATATTGTCATTTTGCAAACAAAATTATCTCAGAGTCCACCTTTTGGTCCAAACCTCCTCTATTCAAAGGCATTTCCCCCTCATTTACTGGAAGCCTGAAAACACAGAGACTGGAAATTATACTGAGTAGAGGCTGTTACACTATATGCAACCTGGGCTAATGCCAGAGTGTTGAGGTCTGAAGGGCCTATATTCAGGGCTGATGCATATGACCTACTGGGAATGTGAATAAATCTATTATCTCGTTCGGGGGCCCCGTCCTTAACAAGTCTGAAACATCACTGCCCGTTGAGATATAATTGTTCCCGTTGGACAGATACAGAAAGGAATGTTACCAAGGCAGCCGTGCCTTCTGCCTTGGTTAACCTTGTACCCTTGGGCCATTCATTAGGTATTCAGTTTTATAAATACTTAAGACATCTTTTCAAACCACAGTTTCAAACGATAGCTGTTCCCAGTATGTGATATTGTTTACACTTTTAATGGTGGAGCTTTGATACTCTCCTTTTCAGACATTGTCCTTTTACAAATGCTTATACCTATCCACCTGTGCCAAATTTTTATGGCATCACTGTTTTCTAGGAGGCGGGGATGGGAGAAGAGCCTTGGCCACCTTCTGTAGGTTAGAACCCTGAGACCGGCGGAAGTTAAGTCAGGAGTCTGGGAGGCTGATTGCAGAGTTGTGACCATTGCCCAGTTCTCTTGACTCTGACCCGTGACCCAGGCCTTGATCGCAGCCTCCAGCCCAGAGATGCTCCCGTTTCAATTGAAGGTTGATACGAAGAACTGGCAGACGGCAAAGCTTTGGGTGTGGGAAGGCTTTCATTTAGGGAAATGGTCGTAAAGACTGAATGCCTATCAAATACATGGTAGTATTTTAAAAATTAGCAATCCCTCAAAACAACTCCCCTGCCTACCTCTTTCCTCTCCTGATCTAGATTCTACAAGAAGCTCTGTCCAGTGGAGAAAGAGAGGGGAGTGTGGGACCTGGGCAGGGCCTAGGGTGAGAGAGAAGACAACCTGTGCAGGTATAAGGCCCGCCTCAGCAGCATCTACCAGAATTATGTGCCCGGGAAGGTGCCATGCCAGAGGTCAGCCCTTTCCAGAATTTTCCCAGGGAACCCGGGCTGTAAATTTGTGCATCGGTTTCCTGATTCTTTTCTGGTGCATACTGAGCGCCCAGCAACTGTTTGTTGGATGAGTGGATGAGTGAAGGAAGGGGTGGGTGAGCAAATGAACAGTGTGGCTGGGTTACCTGGGTGAGCTGGGCCTTCTTTCAGAATGCACTGCCGAATGGCAGGAAATGACTTCCTTGTGTCCCGGCCTTTACCAGGGATGAAAACAGTGTGTCTTTCCTTGAATGACAGTGTGTTCACCAGCAGTGGAAGCAGTAATGCCAAAGGCTTAGGGATTTCCCTGGTGGCCTGGTGGTTAAGCACTCGGTGTTATCACTGCCGTGCCTCGGGTTCGATTCCTGGCCTGGGACCTTCAGCATGCCATGGGCACAGCCAAAAATAAAGTGAAATAATTTAAAAATAATAATGCCGAGGGCTTAGACTGTATTCAGACTCGGCTTGGAATCCTGGCTTCGCCCTTGAGTTGCTGAGTGATCTTGGAGGAGCTGCGCAACTTTCCTTAAGCCTCAGTTTCCTCACTTGACAAGGGAGGGCAGCGTGGCGTACCTAACAGGGTTCTTTTGTGGATGAAGTGGTCTAAGGCCAGCAGAGCCTTAGCCCGATGCCCAGTGCAGTGGGCAAGTGCTCAGTAAACTCAGCGGGTAAGTTGCCTCTACCGTTGTGACTCCCCAGGGCAGTTCCTGCGGCGAGGAGAAGTGTTCTGGGATGACCTGAACTGCACCATCAAGTGCCGCTGTCTGGATTTCAACAATGAGATCTACTGCCAGGAGGCCCTTTGCAGCCCCTATGAGGTGTGCGAACCCAAAGGCAGATTCTTCTACTGCAGCCCGGTGGAGACCAGCACGTGCGTGGTGTTTGGAGAGCCGCACTACCACACGTTTGATGGCTTCCTCTTCCACTTCCAAGGCTCCTGTGCCTACCTGTTGGCCCGACAGTGTCTGCAGACTTCCAGCCTCCCCTTCTTCAGTGTGGAGGCCAAGAACGAGCACCGGGGGGGATCAGCGGTCTCCTGGGTGAAGGAGCTCTCGGTGGAGGTGAATGGCTACAAGATCCTCATCCCCAAAGGAAGCTATGGAAAAGTCAAGGTGAGCCCCTTCCCTCCTTCACAGGGAGAAGAAGCTAGAGATCCTGATCCACTGATTCTGCTGTTTGCTGTGGGTACCAAAGGGATGTGAGGCCCTTCCTGCCTTGCAAATGTCTTATAAAATTCTTAACTAGGTTAAATTTTGTTTATACAAGAGCCAACCTAATCTTTCTCTTTGACATGTCTATCTGCTGTTTATCTTAAAGTACATTTAAGTTCTTAGTGTACACACACACACACACACACACACACACACACGTCCAAGCTCAGAAGCAACTGGGAAGAGATCTAAATTCACTTTCTCATGGACCTGGCATGCAATAGTGGTAGCCATATGGCCATGCCCTGGAGACAGTGTAAACACAAAGTACAAACCCATAACTCAGTACAGCCTTTGATTAGCAGTCCTCGCACACACACCTCCCTGACACACACGATTCCTGTTTGCCCGAGAGCCGAGGCTTCCTTCTCAGAGGAGCCTCCACATTGCTTAGAATGTCCACAGGCACTGCTTGTCCAGGCCCCTGGAAGGGCTTGGATACTTCTTAGTGAAGCCTTGGTGGGAAGTTCCCTTGAAAGCTTTGCCCAAACACCCCTTTGACCAAATCCACCCCCCACCCCAACCCTGGAATACCAGAGAACACCGGTCTTCGGTGGTCCGTTTAGCATATGCAAATGACTCCTCTCCCTGTCCACCTGATTTCAGGTGGGCATTGACTAGAGGGAGAACAAAAAGTCACTAGCAATTGCTCAATTTGTGGAGGCTCCAATTTTCATGATGTTAATGAAGACTTTGTCGCAACCGTGTCTTTATTCAAGTAATAATAGTCCAGACCGCAAGGGGTCGATTGCGGCAACCGCATGCCATCCTTAATCCCCAGACTCAGAGGTCATCACAGAGATTACAAGCCAGAACTGGTGCCAATGCAGGGATCTCTTTCATTCTTTCTTTCCTTTTTTTTTTTTAAAAAATGTGCATTTTGATTTTAATTGGTGCAGCATGTCCAACAAAAGGCAGGACCAAGGAACTAATTCCGCTTTTTCCGGCTCTGCCCTTCCTAGGTCTATGCAGCTTATCAGTGTCGTGTCCTAATTAGAAAAGTGGGCTATTACTGTGGTTGAAATGCCAATTTGGTTGTTATTGGGTTAGTCTCCCTAGAGACAGCTCTGTAAATCTAATCAAAGGTCAGAGCCCGGGTGCCGAAGTTTGGAGTTTTTCCCTCTTACATCTATCGTGTGCTGTTGAGCACTACACTTGTCCTTGCAGATGGAAGCTAATATTTCAAGCTAGAAAAATGTTCACAAGCTCTCTCCTACTGCCTGTATTGTGGGGATGATGTGTATAATACCACTGGTTGAAAAA
Source organism: Catagonus wagneri (assembly GCA_004024745.2). Taxonomy (NCBI): domain Eukaryota; kingdom Metazoa; phylum Chordata; class Mammalia; order Artiodactyla; family Tayassuidae; genus Catagonus; species Catagonus wagneri. The sequence goes on from PVHT021183652.1 coordinate 2,219,667, forward strand.
AAAAGGAAAGCTTCATGCTTTATTCCTACTTTCCATTTTGATTAAAATTCTTTTCCCTTCACAGTCAGACTTTTTTTTTTTTTTTTAAGAAGGAAAGGGGCACCGTCATTTCTTTCAGGCCCAGCAGTTCTGCTAATTTCGCATGGCTCTTTTCCATCGTCCAAGCATAGGGCATGGATTCCTCAATTTTCTGTAGCGACAGGGAGATGTGGATGTGAATATAAATGTTTCAGGAAGAAAAGGTTATGTGATTCCAACTGCAAGCTAACAATGGCTCCCTTTTCCTTTTGCCAAATGGCTTCCAAGTGTCTCTGAATACACCTGCTCTGCCGGGGAGGGCGGCTCCATGGATGGCAGGGCACCCACCCAGGGTGAAGTGGGGACAGGCAAGGAGGGGGTGGGAGGCAGGAAGGAGCCTGATTTGCCTGCGAGGCAGCCGACTTCCAGACACGCTGGGCCGGGTCTTGCGAACAGATCTTATGAACAGATCGCCTTTCTCCATATGCCGGGGTTAGGCACTAGGTTTTGAATATGCATTTTCCCCCTTTGAAATGTTCTCAAGTAACAAAGTAAACATTTAAGACGGTACATGCTAATAGGGGCCAAAGAAAGACAGCTAAAATCCATATATAGTAAATGTCTCCTTCTAGTAATACCTACCAGTTTTCATATTCGTTCCCCAGTTAAACCTGAGTAGTTCAGGGTGAGCCAGGGAAGAGGGCCCAGGCCAAATAGCTTATGGTGACAAAGAGCTTAGATGCTGGGGTCAGATCTGCTCAAGCCCTGTGCCACCCCTGCCAGCTTCACTTCCTCCATATGTAAAATGGGGTGATTGTGTCTAGCAGTCAAGGCTCTTGGCTGTAGTTGGACCTGGTTACCTCTACTCGGCACTGGACAAAAGCGGCAGGGAGCAGGGAGGGTCAGGACCTGTCACCCCTAGTTATGCAAGCCCGGAACCTCAATGTCCTCATCTGCAAAAGGGGGAGACAGTAAGGACCTTCTTGGGTTGTCACGAGGATAAAATTGGATAGCCACATATGTGAGAGTACCAAGCCTGGCACACAGTAGGCACTCAACATATGCTCATTGCCACACGGCCGTTCCCACCCACACCTCTTCTCATCCTCAGACCTGCGCTTCCAGGATGCTTCTTCTCTCTCCTAACCTGGCCCCCGCCGACTCCTGGGAGAGACACAGTCAAAGGGGGACCTGGCTGGGATACAGGGAGGGCAAAGAGTGAGCCCCATCAGTCATTGGTTACTCAGGAGTCGAGGACTGGGGCGGCAGGAAGGAAATAAGAAGTCATGTGCTGAGTGAGAGGCCCAGGAGCTCTCTCGCTCAGCAGGGTTACCAACATAGGACTCGGTAATGTGTGCTTTCAACTGAGACATGTCAGCAGAGGGACACAGTCCATCTGAGTGGAACAAGATCAGATGCAGAAAAACCAGGGGAATGGTTGCAACATCCCAAGATGGTCCATCCCGTGGCTTCTGCTCGAGACACAATGACTGTCCTTTGTTAGCAGGAGCTGAGTGAGAGGAGAGGTGAATCCTCGGCAGTGGGGGTATTTGGCTTTTGCAGTTACACCACCTTGGAGAAGGTTGCCCTTCCTCTGTCCTGCATCTCAGCATAGAGTGATGCATAACAATCACCCAGCGTGCCTAGCAGCCATACTTCCCGAGAGAGTGGCTTTTCTCATCCTTGTGGGCCACTCACCACCTGGGAGATAAGCAACTCTGGGTGTTTCTTCTACTTCTGACTCTTGTAGGACAGCTTACTTCTCACACCTGTTCTTTTGTCCTCTCTGCAGTAGCTCTTACTAATCTCGAGACAGAGAATTGCATGTGGCATTGGCCATGGTAAGCGCTGTGCGGGGGGGCAGGTGGCGAGCTCGTTCAGTCTGTCGTCTCACTTCCCGGCCAGCCCTACGGAGAGCAGCAGCCACAGAGACAGTGAAGACCCTTGATCTTTCCATGAGCCAGAGATCAGTAGAGGTCTAGGGCGGCCCGAATCACACTTAGCTCCGCCCACCTAGGACTGTTCCGGGACCAGCTGTTCCATCCCCACCCACAAAAATGATGTCTGTAGGTGCCGGGCAAGTTCAGTGCGAAAAAGAAGAAAACTAACTCTTGGAGGCTTATTAGGCCGCTTAAGTCAGCCAGGTGCTTGGGACTCAGTCTTGATGCTCCCCCCACTCGTCGCTCCCTCTGCCAAAAGCACCTGGCCCTGCTGAGTGTCCCTCGTCCATGTCTGTGTGCAGGTTAGACCCTCCTTCCCGTCGCCCTTGAACCCGGCACCAGCTGCCAGCTGGGTCTCTCTGCTTCTACTCAGCACCTTCTTCAGTAAGTCCCTCACGATGGTCACAACGGACTTTCCCGAACGCTTGACGCTTTTCGGAGCTCTTCCACAGAAGAGAAATCCAAGGTGTTTTTGTTTGTGCAGGGTTTTATTTTACAAACACACTTCGGAAGCTCTCCAAGTTCTGTCCCCAGCACAGAAGCCAGAGCGGTTCTTTCAAAACGGAAGTCAGATTGTGTCGATCTTTTGCTCCGGATGCCCTCTTGGCTCTCGTTTCTCTCAGAGTCACGGCCAAAGTCTCCACCATGGCCGACAAGGTGCTGCCTGTTCTGGTAGCTCTTCCTCTCCGACCTCAGCGCTGCCCTCTCCGTGCTCTCTGCTTCCCCCCCCCCCGCCCCCGGCCTGTGTATCCCCCGTGCGCCTGGCTGGTCCCTCTGCCGGAGCCACTCTCACCGTGCTAACGGCATGTCTCATTTCAAATGTCCATTCCCGCTGGGGTCATCCTCAGCCATCCTGTCTTACAGTTAGATACCCTCTTCCCTAGCACTTTTGCCCCATATTCCCTGCTTTATTTTTTTGCAGATCACTTTTCTGACATTGTTACATATTTTACTTATGGGTTTGCTTAGTTGCTGGTCTTCTTAGGGGAAATACAAGTTCCACGAGGCCAGAACCCCCACCCCATCTTCCTTGGGCCACTTCTGTTGATCTTTAAAGACCCAGGTCAGATGTATTAGCCCCTGAAAAGCCAGTATTACCCCCGCTCCAGACTGGACCAGAGCGTCACTGAATCACCTGTGAATGCATATTGAAAACCATACATCGTAAATATCAATTTCTTTCCCTCCCCTTCAGTAGATCTAGAGCTCATGAGAGGCAGGGACCGTTACTTTTTAGATTTTTTGTTCCTCGGCACCTAACATAGTGCTTGGTACCCAGTAGGTGTTCAGATTCGTTGGGTTGAGTGGTGATGTGACACGGTGCTGGTGTCAGGAAGGCAGAGGCTGAAACACTCAAGGGATTAACACCAGGGCGGCCGCAAAGCTAGACCATAGGGAAGAGTTTAGAGTCCACGTGCCAGCTGGGAGGAGGGGCCAGGGCAGTGAGGGATCATGGGCAGTATGTAACTTGAGCCGAGACTTCAAGAACGATTTCAAGGAGAAAAGAGGAAAAGCCAGGAAACTGGTCTTTCAAGAAAAGATGTGAAGTTGGCCGGAGATCCAGCCAGGAAGGGCGGACAACCAGCCATTTGGTCCCCAGAGGGGTCTAGAGTGGCCCTGTCCATGCACATGGGTCACAACGCCAGCCTGCTCTTGAGGGTCCCGGGGCCTCTGCCTTCCTGGAAGGCAAGCCCGCCAGCACCTGCGCAGTTTGGGGGCCAGTGTCTCAGGCGCTGAGCTGCTCTGCCTTCCCTTCCTGACCTGGGCTGGACCCACTGCCCAGGCCCCCTGCTCACCTGCCTTTTTACTGTTACTGTTGTTGGCAGGTAAATGACCTAGTGGCTTCTTTGCCCATCACCTTAGACTTGGGGGCAGTGAAAATCTACCCGAGTGGCATGTCTACTGCCGTGGAGACGGATTTTGGGCTCTTAGTGACGTTTGACGGCCAGCACTACGCCTCCATCTCCATCCCAGGCTCCTATATCAACTCCACGTGCGGGCTCTGTGGCAACTACAACAAAAACCCGCTGGATGACTTCCTCCGCCCCGATGGCAGGCCAGCCATGTCGGTCCTGGATCTGGGAGAGAGCTGGCGGGTCTACCACGCCGACTGGAAATGTGACTCGGGCTGTGTGGACAACTGCACCCAGTGTGATCCTGCCACCGAATCCCTGTACTTTGGCTCCGACTACTGCGGCTTCCTCAACAAGACCGACGGCCCCCTGGGGGAGTGTGGCACTGTCGTGGACCCCACAGCCTTCGTGCACAGCTGCGTGTATGACCTGTGCAGCGTGAGGGACAACGGCACACTCCTGTGTCAAGCCATCCAGGCCTACGCCCTCGTGTGCCAGGCCCTGGGCATTCCCATCGGAGACTGGCGAATCCAGACAGGGTGTGGTAAGCTGGCATCCTGTCCACACAGAAGGCCGCTCTTGTGCAAGGGGCCGGGGAGAAGGGTTTCAGGGCTCCGCAAAGAGCTCCCTGTTAAGACAGAATTGCCCGAAAATGAGGGTAAGGTTGAACTATAGCACATTATAAAGACTGAACTGTAAATGGATCTTGACCTTTCTCCCCAACCAGTATTGTGGCCAGAAAACCAGAAGCCACTGATGGGCATATGTGGCCTGGAGACACGGAGTGTGTGGCTGGAGGAAGGACCTTAGCAGGGGTGGCTGGGCAGAGCTGAGCGGGGAGGTAGGGTTTTCTGAGCTGAAGGTAGCTGTGTCTGTGGCTGTTGGGGCAATGCAGACGCTGGCTGGGAATCAAGGCCAGGCTCTGGGAAGCGGATACACCTCCCAGAGGGAGCCCACAGCGTTTCTGTCCTCGGCTCGCTCTTCTCTACCTTCAGTGCCCTCAGGTTCTGTGACTCCTGCTCTGGAGCGTTTCCAGTGGTCAGAGAAGGGGGCTGCAGACAGGGCAGACCGCAGACCTGGAAAAAGGCCTTCTTCTAAAACGTGGGTGGTGAGGAAACGCCCGGAGAGCGTGGGAAGTCCGCTGCTCTGGAATTACCCTTTTGGCTGTAGCGTTTGGAACCACTCAGCTGTCTTGCTGTTTTCCTTCCGGCCCACTTACCTGTCTCTTACTTTTCCTAGTTACGTAAACGCTAAGAACAAGCAAACAAAAAAACCGAATCACTTCTTGGAATTTTGTTTCTTTCCTGGTCCTTGGTTTTCTCCATATGAGGAAACAGAAAATTGTATTTCGTGCGTGTGAGAATGCTATGGAGGTGAGAGATTTAAAAGTTTCAGTTTCAAGGCCAGAGGGCCTTTTTTTCCTATTAGTATAGCTGGAATCATGGAAGCCATCATGTATCAGAATCAGTTCTTAGAGAACTGATCAAACTGCTTAGTGACATTATATTTTTTATTTTTAATATATATATTTTTTTTTTGCTGTGCGACTGACCAGGCCCTATCATGCCTGGAGTGTCCAAATCCTGGTTCAAGCTGAGGTTGAATATGACTTCCCTTTGGTCTTGGTAAAATCCAAGAGCATCCAATTGCCTCATTTTTTGCCTATAATGACATTTTTTTTTTTTTGGTGGTATTACTTTCGTATCGTCCACATTCCCTTCTATCTCTCATTTTAGCAGGATGATGTAGATTTAATTCAGGGAACTATTCCTCTAGGCTCTTGAAGCCCCACCTGGTGGACTCAGGCAGACTCCAGTCAGACTCAGATGTTCTTAAAATAAGAATTGAAGGTTTCTAAGGCAAGAAGGGCCTTCAGAAGGCTTCTGGTGCCAATCCAGTCTCCTGGAAGAACAGGCAGCAGGTTCTTTTCAGAGAGCCCAGCTTCTTTCTTATTTCTTATTTTTAATATCCCAGAGAATACGTTTTCAGTCTTCTTTGGTCACTTTTAGGTGTTTTAAGTACTTCCCTGTTTGAAAGTTCACTTTTTCAAATTCCTCCTCTAAGATACATTTTTCATTTCTCTTGCAAGTTGGATTGGATTTATTTCTGCCTAAGGATGGGCCATGCTCTTTATAATGAGACCAGTTTATATCAGTTTATATCATCTTCATCAGTTGAAGATGCTTGAAGATGACCACAAACTAAACCTGTGTTGAATTATCAGTTGAGTATAGTTAGGATAATAAGCTGAAGTTTGATTTCAGTCGGGATGATCAAATGAGAGTCAAAGTTCCCATTCCATCCTGTGGCTCAGTATCATAACAAAGCCGTTGAGCGCCTGGCCGCAGACCCAACCTCAAGTCTCCCCTCCCCCAATGAGTGGCAGCCCGGTGCCCCTCTAGGAGCTCCCTGGTCCAGAAGGATGGTTCTTCCTCCCCGCCCCACGCTGGTGGATCTGGCCGGTTAGCCCCCAGGTCATTCACCTCTTGTCACGCTCTCTCCTCTCCCCCACGTCAGTGACCACCGTGCCATGCCCGAACTTCAGCCACTACTCCGTGTGCACCAGCAGCTGCCCGGACACGTGCTCGGACCTGACGGCCTCCCAGAACTGCGCCGCGCCGTGCACAGAGGGCTGCGAGTGCAACGAGGGCTTTGTCCTCAGCACCAGCCAGTGCGTCCCGCTGCACGAGTGCGGCTGTGACTTCGACGGCCACTACTACGCCACGGGCGAGCTCTTCTGGGCCACGGCCAACTGCACAGCGCAGTGCCTGTGTGAGGAGGGCGGCGACGTGTACTGCTTCAACAAGACGTGCCGCGGCGGGGAGGTGTGCGCCGTGGAGGACGGCTACCGGGGCTGCTTCCCCAGGCGGGAGACCGTGTGTCTGCTCAGCCAGCACCAGGTGCTGCACACCTTCGACGGCGCCGCCTACGCCTTCCCGGCCGAGTTCTCCTACACGCTCCTCAAGACCTGCCCCGAGCGGCCGGAGTACTTGGAGATCGACATCAACAAGAAGAAGCCCGACGCCGGGCCTGCTTGGCTGCGGGGTGTCCGGATTCTGGTGGCCGACCAGGAGGTCAAGATAGGAGGCTTCGGGGCCGCGGACGTCAAGGTAAGGTCAAGCCGCCTTGGAGCGTTTTCCGATGAATTCTGCCAAGCCAAGGAGCCTTATTCTTCAGGTTGGCCTGGCCGCCTCTCTCTGACTGTGAGCGGATTCTAGGAAGGCAATGACTCTGGAACAGGAGCATTTTCTAACTGTCAGCACCAAATAAAAATCTATCAGGTGGAGACTTGGAGTAAAGCTGGAATTTCTCCAGTTAGATAAAACAGAACTAGCTGCCAGAGTAGAAAATACTTACAGGATGCTTACTATGTGCCAAGCACTATCCAAGCAGTATCGCATTCATCCTAGAAGGTAGATAACATCATTATTCTCGTTTCACAGATGAGGAAACTGAGATACAGAGAAGTTAAGTAACTTCCCCAAGGACACACAGCCATAAAGTGGGATTCAAGCCGGCTGGCTCCGAAGTCTGTACTCTTTACCCTATACTATGCTGCATCTCCTCCGTAGATGGGAATCCATGTGGAGCAGCACAGCGGGTGCTGCCCTGGGTGGGGCCTCCCACCCCTCTGACCTGCTCTAAGATACTCATCATTAAGCATCCAGACTCATAGATCATTAGTTCTGGAAGGAATCTTGGGAACTGTTGAGTGCCACTCCTTTTTCACACGAGAATCCCAAAGGGCTAAGTGAGGACTGCGGACCTGGCAGCCAAGGGGCGACAGAGCTGGGGTGATGGAGGGTGGGGGAGGCGCAGCTCTCCCACCTCCCAGCACCACACGCGTCATTATATCACATGATGTCTAATTTAGAAAACAAAAGGTAATGCAGTGAATAAAACACACCACAAAGGGAAAGGGCTATGTTTTCATTCCCATTGACACACTGGCAAAAGTTCGGATGGATAGCTAGATAATCAGGCATACACTATATGACCCCAAGGGGCTGGGACACAGGAAAATAAGTTTGAAGGGAGAGGAAGGAGGCAGAAAGGTGGGGAAGAAGGGGTGCTGTTTATGAAAAGGAGATGTAGGGTATATAGCAGAAAGCCACACACCCAAGGTCAGGGGCCTCAGGAAGCCACACATCTGCAATGACTGTTGCTCACACTTGAGTTTGGTTCAGAAGTCACTTAGGGTCTCACATACAAACAGCAAATATGTTGGATCAGAGGAGCCTGGAAAGAGAGAGCAAAGGTGCCCGTGGAAAAACAGTTGATGTCTGTGTCTGGTTTCCGCAGAATGTCAGCTTCTCGACGTTTCTCCAAGGCTAGTCATGGGGCAGAGCCACGTCTTTATTCATAGCCTAGGAAGCTGTGGGCACTTTGTGTGTATCTGGAATTGATGATAGTGATTTGATTTTTCAGTTGAACGGTCAGGAAGTGGAATTACCTCTTTTCCATCCTTCGGGGAGGCTGGAGATTTATCGAAACAAAAACAGTACGACGGTCGAATCCAAGGGAGTTGTGACGGTGCAGTACTCGGACGTCGGTCTGCTGTACATCCGGCTCTCCACCGCCTACTTCAACTGCACAGCGGGCTTGTGCGGCTTCTTCAACGCAGATGCCAGCGATGAGTTCTGTCTCCCCAGCGGCAAGTGTACAGACAACCTGGCGGCGTTCCTGGAAAGCTGGACCACTTTCGAGGAGGTCTGCAACGGCGAGTGCGGGGACCTGCTGGAGGCCTGCAACAACGACTCGGAGCTGCTCAAGTTTTACCGCAGCCGCTCCAGGTGCGGCCTCATCAACGACCCCTCCAACAGCTCCTTCCTGGAGTGCCACGGCGTGGTCAACGTCACCGCCTACTACCGCACCTGCCTCTTCCGCCTGTGCCAGAGCGGGGGCAACGAGTCGGAGCTCTGTGACGCGGTGGCCCGGTACGCGGGCGCCTGCAAGAACGCCGACGTGGAGGTGGGGCCCTGGCGGACCCATGACTTCTGCCGTAAGTTGGGGTGACCTTGTGGGGGAGACCAGCAGGGTTGGAGGGGGCAGTGGCTGAGACACTGGGTCCTCTCTTACTGGTGGAGTTGTGCTCAAGGACAATGGAATGAGCATGGCTGCCTTCCCTAGTCTGACGTGTCCTCTGGAAGGCCCATCATCCGAAACCAGACTGTTTGTCGCCTTTATTCATATTTCTAATTACACGCTACCTCTTCGCTGCAGAGCAGTCAGCCATCCTATTGTTGGTTTTGTCCAGCGGCGCCTACAAGTCACGTCAAAGGACCAGAAATCTTTGTGACGGCGCAGCAGGGGCCTTCTCTCTCGGCAAGGCGGAACCCCCATCGTTTCAGCAGAAGATGATCGGTCGGGGTGCCTTTCCCGGAGTAGAAATTAGCCCTACTCCCCAGGGCAAACCTGACCATGATTATGAAGGGAGTCCCAAGTTGCTGGTTTTTCGTTTTGTCCCCAGAGTATCTGGCCGCTCTCAGAAGTACTGGTAGTAATGAGAATAATTGCCCCCTGGTTATGGAGGAGCGCGGCGGGGGCAGTAACTGGAAAGGTAGAAGGAGGAGTGGCTGAGGGGCGGGACCCAGGCCTGGAGGCCCCACCTGGACCACAGCTCCCATCCCTTCCCCACCAAGAAGATAGGCCCTAACCAAGACCAGCACCACCGCTGGGATTCCATCCTTTATATCTGGTTAGCTCTCTTTCATTACATGAAATGCGGCATATGGAAGTTCCCAGGCTAGGGGTCAAATTGGAGCTATACCACAGCCGCAGCAACACCAGATCCGAGCCTCATCTGCGACCTACACCACAGTTCACAGCAAAGCTGGATCCTTAAACCACTGAGCGAGGCCAGGCATCAAACCCACATCCTCCTGGATACTAGTTGGGTTCATTACCTCTGAGCCACAATGGGAACTCCCTCTTCCATTATATTTTTTAAAGCTTTTTATTTTGAAATAACTTTAAAGTTACAGAAAAATGGCAAGAATATCTATATAACTTTTACCCAGATTAACCTATTGTTAGCATTTTGCCCCATTCGCCTTGTCGTTCTCTCTGCCTCCTGATTTGAAAGGAGGTCGCAGGCATGCCCCTTTGCCCCTAAATACTTAAGTGGGTATTTTCTTGGAATTGGGACACTCATGTACACTACAGTGCAGTTATTGACCTTAAGAAATTTAACACTGATGCAATAACAGCACTTGTATTTCAGTTTTGCCAGTGGACCTAGGAATGTCCTTCATGGCTCCTCCCCTGCCCCCCACTGCCAGATCTAGTTTAGGGCCACATGTCCCATTTAGTTGTCGTGTCTCTTTAGTCTCCCTTAATCTGGAACAATTCCTTAGCTTTCTTTGTCTTCTGTGATATAGTCATTTTTAAAGAATACAGTCTCCCCCCTTTTAAAATAGACCCTCCAGTCTCAGGGTTTGATGTGTCCCTGAGACTGTACCTCCCCACCCACACTCCTACATGGGTGATGTGTGTTTTCCTCATGGTATCAGGTCACATGCTGGACCTGCTCTGTCCAGCCTCCTCTCAGTGGCAATGGGCACATTGGTCCCAGGTGCTGTCAGATGTCTCCACTCTGTAGTCACTGCTTTTTTTCTTGTGATCAGTGAGCAATCTGTGGGGTGATTCTCAAAGACCATGCAGTATCCTGCTTGTCATCACAGTCCCCTGCTTGATGTAGTGCCCGTTGGTGAATTTTTGCTTGTATCAATCAATCTTCAGCCTGATGACTACAGGCTGACAGTTTGCAGCCCCTGCATTTTCTCCACTTGTACCCGACAGCAGGTGTGATTTTACTATAAGCAAGAGCTTCTAAGTTTTGTCTGCCTGTCACCTGCCTGTCATCTTTTCCATCCATCCATCCATCCATCTGTCCACCCATCTGTTTATCCATCTCAGCCATCTATCTGTCTTATCAATATGGACACTTGGATTCCTACTTTTTTCAGTGATCTATGTTTCATATTACATTTGTTAATTATTTTTGTGTTGAAATTGTTCCCCATTTGGCCTGTGGGAGCCCCTTTTTAAGTTACCTCTCATGTCCTTTTGACAAGCTTCTATCATTTTCTTACTCCCTGGATTAACAAGATACTCCATATCGTCTCTTAACCTCCCTTGCCCCAGACTGGAATTGGCTATTACTCCAAAAATCCCTGATTCTTCTTGGCAGGGAATGTTAATAGAAGTCTGGGAGTTCCTGTTGTGGCTCAGCAGCAACAAACCCAACTAGTATTCATAAGGATGCAGGTTTGATCCCTGGCCCTGCTCAGTGGGTTAATGATTTGGTGTTGCCATGAACTGCGGTGTAGGTCACAGACACAGCTCAGATCCTGTGTTGCTGTGGTGTAGGCTGGCAGCTGTAGCTCCGATTCAGCCCCCAGCCTGGCAACTTCCACATGTCGCGGATGCCGCCCTAAAAAGCAAAAAAAAAAAAAGAAAGAAAGTCAAGGTCTAGGTAAGGCTTACCCATTGCTACTGGAATGTCTTGACTTTTCCTCTAAGCCCTTTCAATTGAAACATCTTAGAGCTAAGAGCACACACACACTTGTCTTTAGTTAAAAGTAATGCTCTGGCTTCTGAGCATTAGAAGTCCAGGGAACACGTAGTGTCACCTCAGAGATGGGCAGTTTTATCCCTGGTGACCTTGTCTGTACTAGGAAGGGATTCCTAGCAGATGCTGTGAATTCTGGGACCATGCTCTTTTCATAAAGTCACCTTCAGGGCAGGAGGCTCCAGGATTTCTAGAGGCCACCACATCTAGTGGGACCTGAGAACCCTTTTCCAAAGCCCTCACTTTAGCCCACCTCCCACATCCGCTCTTGTCCTCACTCTGGCTTATCTAGTACCATCACTGTCCCTTCCCCTGCCTCAACTTTCTAGTTCTAGTCCGTTCGTGTGATAGGATTTTGGAGTCTGCCCCATACCAAATTCATTCCGTTGCCGAGCCACTTCTGCGCCATCCTTTTAGACTGTGGCCTCCTATAGAGCAGGAAGTGTTTCTGGACTGTGCACGGAGCACAGTTTGGTGACACTGTTCACGCAAAGTGAGTGTGGCGGGATGTGACTATTCCCTCTCATCCTGGGTGAGATGGCTGCAGAGATTAGCTTCTTTCCAACCTGAGCTGGGCCTGCAGAGCTGGAGGAGCACTCGCCAGCGCCTTCTTGAGAGAAAGACACGAGGACAGAAGGAGCCTCATGGGACGTGGCTTCCTCGGGTGGAGGGCCAGGGCTCACACTTGAGAATGCCCCGGGAGGTCTCCGCCAGACCTTGCGTAGGTGGGTCTGAAGGACCAGAGTGGGCACACTTGATTAAGCAAGTCTCTGGGTAATAAGGGGTTAATCTGGTCAGGGTCCTGCAGAGTGGGGATTGGCTTGGGCGACAGCTGCAAATCAGGAACACAATCTTCTTTGGACCTGGAGAGAGACAGCCACTGCTGCTGTGTTCAGTTATTTTTAACCAGCTCTCGTTGGCAGGGCCAGGCTGCCCAATTAAGTAATTTCAGAGACATTTCAGGGGCCAATGGAAGTTTTATTACTTCATGTCTGTATGATCCAGACATTCAGACGAATTCAGACAACACAGTAAGTCATAAAATGAGATCCATTTAAATAAGTCATGTTTTTTGCTATCACCATAAAGCTGCACTCAGTGTTATAACATTCATAATTTAGAGACAAAATATGAGAATCCCTCTATACAGACGTATTTAATCAGTGCTGAACTAGCCTTCGTCTAGTCAGTGGAAGTGGAGACAGTCCTTTAGCCCAGAGGGGAGAAAAAATTGGCTTTCAGCACACAGCGCCGAGTTGTTGAGTTGGTACTTGTGGGCAGAGCTATCATTGCCATGCAGTTTATTTCTCTATAGTGTCCTTTGTGTCCTTGGATTATAAAACCCTCTTAAGGAGTGATAGTATGCATAAGAACTAAAGAAATCCTTAAAAGCAAAAGCTTAAACTCCCAGGAGATGGTGGGGACCTTCACAGATCTTCAGACCCCATAGACCTGTGGGTACATTTCTTCTGTGCGCTTGGATTCGTCCCTGCTCATGTCAGATTTTGACAAACTAAAATCATGAAAAAAAATGAGGCAGTTACATGGTAAGCAGCATGTGCTATTATTTTATGTGTTGTGCTTAGTGACTCAGAGACTATCAAGGAAGGCTTCTGGGCGGAAGTGCGGCTTGAAATGAAACTTGGAGTGTGGGTAGGATTTGGCTTTATGGGGGCTGTGCAGGTGGGGCAGAGCGGGTGGGGAGACCATGTACAGGAGTCAGTGAGGAGGTGGAAGAGGTCAGAGGGCACCAGAGGCAAAAGGATGAAAGACACAGGGAAAGTCCAATTTGTAGAGTTAAAACACCTACGTAAGCTTACCTGTAGTGGAAGAAAGTGTAAGAGGGGATAAGGCATAGTGTTGATTGAGTCTCTAGTGTGGACTGGATGTATTTAGGTTATTAATTCTTGCAACAGCAGTGCTAGGTAAGTATTGTCTTTATTTAATAAAAGAGGAAACAGAAGCCCAAAGATGGTACCTGCAGGTCTCTACAGCCTCAAAGCCTTGTTCTTTCCAGGACTCTTACTCTCCAAAAGTTTCAAGTAAGAAGCCTTAGAGCTGGGAGATCCAGATTCTAATCCCCCTCTGTTATCAGCTGGTTTAAGTCACTAAACTTCCGTTTGTCACCTATAAGACAGGGGTGTTACAACTTTTCTTACTGTCCAGGTTGTTGAGAAAATTACACTAAAATGCCTAGAACAGTGTCTGCTATGTCTTAGGTGCTCAGTAGAGGCTCAGGGTCCGGAATCTCCATGAAAAGCTAAGCGCAGTAGAGGAGCCCCGAGGGAGGGGCTCATGGAGCCTCAGGTGTTTCCTGAGTGGCTGATCACATGGCAGCCGCTGAGCTCACTGTGCTAGACCAAGAAGTGTCAAGTGCAGCATGCACACGCACACATGCAGGCACATGCAGGCACAGGCACACACACACACACACATGTGCACGCACCCATGCATGCCCATGCACTCACGCATGGTAAGGAGTGCACACACACTGTCCCTGACCTCCATCCCTTTCTCAAGCCTGTCTTCTTCTTGCCCACCCTCAGCTCTGGAATGCCCAGAGAACAGCCATTTCGAGGAGTGCATGACGTGTACAGAGACGTGTGAGACCCTGGCCCTGGGCCCCATCTGTGTGGACAGCTGCTCCGAGGGGTGTCAGTGTGACGAGGGCTACGCCCTGCAAGGCAGCCAGTGTGTCACCCGGAGTGAGTGCGGCTGCAACTTTGAGGGGCACCAGCTCGCCACCAACGAGACCTTCTGGGTGGACCTGGACTGCCAGATCTTCTGTTACTGCAACGGCACAGACAACACCGTCCACTGTGAGACCATCCCCTGCAAGGGTGACGAGTACTGCCTGGAGGAGGGCGGCCTCTACTACTGCCAGGCCCGCACTGACGCCTCCTGCATCGTCTCGGGCTACGGCCACTACCTGACCTTTGACGGCTACCCCTTTGACTTCCAGACCAGCTGCCCGCTCATCCTGTGCACCACAGGAGGTGGGCCAAGCTCAGATGCGTTCCCCAAGTTCATCGTCACGGCCAAGAACGAGGACCGGGACCCGTCGCTGGCCTTGTGGGTCAAGCAGGTGGATGTGACTGTGTTTGGCTACAGCGTGGTGCTTCACAGGGCCTACAAGCACACGGTGCTGGTGAGTGGCCAGGGGCCAGACCCCAGGCGGGGAGCGAGGGGATGCGTGGACAGGGGTCCCGGGTCCACACGCTGGGCTGCAGCTGCATCAGGCAGTTCCAGAATCCAAGGAGCCGCAGAGGCTGTTGGAGCCGAGAGGGACCCTGGAGACGTCCTGTCACTTTATCTTACAGATAAGGAAACTGAGCCCTCGGAGAGAAAGATGCTCGATTTAAAGCCAGCAAATTAGGAACCGAGCCAGCTCCAGAAAGGGCACCTTTTACGCTGTAGCAGAGTGTGCTGGAGACACAGACCTAGATAGAGTCCCGGCCTGGCTGCCGCCGAGCAGCCTCGGACCGTCGCTCTGTCTGTGTAATGAGAAGGTGCCTAGCACGGACTAGGTGTCTCCAAGTGGCACTGTTGTCTAAGCCACCTCCTCCCCTTCTTTGAGATCAAAATATTTGCCTCTTTGGGCCTCCTTCCGCCTCTTTCAGCCTCCCTTTGGCTCCCAGGGGACCCGGCGTTCAGGAGTCTGGTCCCATCTGGAGCACGCGGGGCCCTCCTGCAATCTTCTTACCTTTCCTTCCCCACCTCTTCACACCCTCGACCCTGAAGACGGGAGCCGGCAGGGGCTGAGGAGGTCCGTGTACTCCGGGTCCCGCCCGAGGACGTCAGTCCCCGCCCGCCACCTCCACGGACTTGGCCCCCGGCGGACCCTGGAGTGGACCCTGCAATGCGTGTGCTCTAGCATTTTGGAGGAGCTGACCTAGGACCTCAGCCTTGTAACACCATCCTCCCTGGTCTGGGGCGCAGTTCATCTCTTCGGAGGCTCCTCCTCCTCGTGCGCACCCTCCTTTCAAACTCTGACCCGTTAAGCAGCTCCTTGGGCAGCCCTGCTGACCGCTTTCAGATTCCCTGAACCCGCCTCTCTGACACGTTTCTCTGAGAGGTCTCTGAGCTCCTGAAACTCTCTTCCCATTTACCGGAAAAGGTGCTTCTCAGCTCGAAGATGGGTGTCTTGCGACGCTCATTCTTCTTCCCTTTCTTGGATATTTTATCCAAACCCCGTTGTTGTTTTTTTTTTTTCCCTCTGTGCTTCTCATAGCGGTTAGGCCTTCTGTCACTGATGACGTTAATCATGTTGCATTTTTCCATGATGCTCATAGCTAGCTCATTCAATAGTCATCGTGGGCTTCTTGAGGGCAGGGACCACACCTCATCCATGTTTACGTGAAATGTGTCACTGCATGTCACGCCACCCAAAATTTGTCAAACGAGTGAAGGAGCTGACACAATAAGCCCTTTCTTCCGAGTCCCTGTGGCTTTCATTTTGCTGGTCGGTCACCTCTTTAGCGACCTGGGAGATGACATTGCCTCCAAGGGCAAGTGACAGACAAATCAGATGTGTTGCTTTCAGCCACATAAGGTTTCCAGCAGATGTGTGGAGAGCCAGAGCCCCTCACCGCAACAGCGTCCCTCTCCTCTATTTTCATCACATGTGTTAAAACAAACACATCAATCATGTGTCCACATGGCTGCATCGTATTTGTCCTTTTCTCCTTTGCTCCTCATCTGATACAGTTCTACTCTTCGATCTAGAAATCTGGTTGTTGTTCCTTATGCCTGTGACATTCCAAACGCTTCCATCCACCTTTCTGCCTTTCAGGGGTTTGTTTGTTTTTTTCCTTTTAAGGTATAACCTGTTCATAGGCCCTATCCCATCTAGTGTACTATGAAATTGTGTTTTCTGCCTGCATTACACACTCGGCGTTTAGGGATAAAGACATTTGAGGCCACTGTGTTTTCTGACCCAGTTATTTTCAGTAGAGACACTGGATCCGCAGGAACACGTGTAGTTTTTCCTGCTCTCCTTCTCCCTCGTGGTAGCCGATTCCCCGCTCTCACTGGGTGTTTCCCCCCTTCCCTCTGCTTTGGGGCTAAGGCTCTGAGGGGTCAGCTTAGCTTCCAGGCACGTGTCGCAGTCTGGCCTCGAGAGACACACTCACGCCTAAAGTCAAGAGCCATGAGAACTGCCCCGCTGGTTTCTTCCTCCCACAAACAGATGTGGTGGGAAGGGTGGGTTAGTTCCTAGGGCTGCGTCGCCAAGCATCACAGACCAGGTGGCTTAAAACAACAGGGCGGGCTTCTCTCACCGTTCTGGGGGCAAGGAGTCCGAAGTCAGGGTGTCAGCAGGGCTGTGCTCCCTCTGAGGCCCCAGGGAAGCGTCTGTTCCGGGCTTTCTCTAGCTTCTGGCGGTCATCGGGGACCGTTGGCTCGTGGCAGCTCCCCTCCAGCCCTGCCTCCGTCTTCCCAAGGCCTCCGCCCTTCTGTGTCCGTTCCCTTGTGCCAAATCTCCAGTCAGTCGACTAAGAGCCTGCCCCTTTCTAGTACGACCTCATCTTAACTTGATCACATCTGCACAGACCCTGTTTCCAAAGAAAGTCACATTCACGAGTCCTGGAAGTACAGATTTTGTGGAAACACAAATTCAGCCTACAGTAGGGGCTAGTGAGAGAGTAATGGGCACAGAGGAGGCACTGATTTGGGGGGGGGGTCCCTTTCCAGGGCCCGTCTTTCTAAGTCACCAGATGTCCTAGTGTCCAAGCTGGGAATAGTGGCTAGCTTTCAAATCTCTGACAGGAAGATTCAGGATGCTTGAAGGTGCTTTTCTTTGGGGACCTGAGGGATAGGTTTAGCATTTACTTTGAATTATTAATATGCATTACAGGATCTGCTTGTTCAATGATTTGCATTTGTTTTTCCCATGATGTTATTATTAGTCACTCTCTCTCCCTGAGAGAAGAATAAAGGCCGTCATAATGAGAGCGTGCGGTGAAGTGACAGGCAAAACACAGCACAGGCCCCAGTCACGGCCAATGCTTGCAAAAAAAATAGAGGTGACATGGAAGTGACTCCTTGGGACACCAGGTCCCTCTGTGATCCTGACCTTTCCCTGCATTAAGGATGTAGGGGAACCCACTAAGCCAAGGGAATCTAGAAATAAACGTGCAATCCGTGTGCCAGGCAGGGCTGTGGGGGTGAGCGGTGGAAGGTGGACCACCGCCGGGCACGGCGCAGCCCACGCCTCAGCCGCCCAGCGCCAGCTCCTCTCCGGCCGTCTCCCTGGGTGTCAGCACAGCCGGGTCCCGCCTGGTGCAGGCTGAGGGGAAGGCTTTCAGGACCCTCACAGCCGGTGCCTGTTCCATTTATTGCCAGTCCCATGGCCATCAGAGAAGAGGAGGGCTTTGAGCATCACTCTGGCTCAGTGGCGTTTGACAGGCTTGTACTGATGCCTGTTCTGGGCCAAGCCCTGAGGGTAGAAACATGAAAACACGGCATCTGTCCTAGGAGAACTCAGGGTCTCATGGGAGAGACAGGTGTATTCTCGGCCGGCGTGGGCGTGACGTGAAGTCCTACAGAAATGTGTGACCTGCTGGGGGTGGGGGTGAGGGGCTCATGAGAGAGCAGGTTGCCTGAACGGCCCGGGGCGCGGAGGGGAGACTTTCTGAAGAGACGCTCTGGAGCTGAGCCCTGAAGCAGCCGGGAGGGGAGCGCCGCGAGTGCATCCTGGGAAAAGGAATGTCAGACCAGGCTGCGTCTGGTGCCGCTGCACACATTCACCTCTGTTGCTGGTTTGCTCAGACCTGTTGTTACGACCTGTTGAGGTACTTGTCTCTGCCACTTGCCTGTGAGCTCCTAGGGAAAGGGCCCTGTGCCTCAGTCCAGCATCTGGCATGGTGCCCGGCACACGGTAGTGCCCAGCGGATGGCTGCTGGATGAATGAGTGAATTCTGCCTGGACAAACATTCATAGAAAAGGGGAAGGCTGAGTTGAAACTGGAAGGGTGCGTGTGGCTCCGTGGGATGGGAGGGGGGACACGGCAACCCTGCGGTCTTAGGTCGGGCTCCCCAGAGGCAGAGCCTCACACGGGGATTCCTGAAAGTGAAGGAGGCGCCAGGAGCAGAGATCTCAGCAAGGATGTGGTCTGGCTATGACCCGTACACAGAGTAGGCCACCTGTGTTGGTCAGTCTTGGGCCAAGGGCTGCCCTTCGTGTGGGGCGGGGCTGGAGTGGGGACTCATACCCTCCTGGGCCAAATGGCTCCCTTTGGCCAAGACCAGCTGTGGATTACCATTAACCCACGATCGCAATTGCTGAGGACAGGGGCCCAGAGGGACACAGAAAGCACCACCACACTCGCAGCGAAGAAAATGACACATGGAGCGGGGCAACGTGGTCCGTCTGGGGAACAGCAAGTGTTGCGTGTTGCTGGGGTGGAGGACGTAAGGGGGTCGGTTCTGAGAGGCACGCGACAGATCCTGGAGAGCCCGGTAAGAGCCCTGTATGATGTGCTCAGCACATCCCACACTTTATTCAAGCTGTGGAGAGAGTTTTAAGTATTAGTTGCTTTCAATTGCATCGAAAACTATGTAGAGGCAGTAATAAGTGGGTGGAGGAGAGGGGCAGTGCTGGGGCGGGAGACCAGTTAGAAGGGTGTTCAGCAGTCACGGTGGAAGATGATGAGAGTCTGAGCTAAGGCGGTAGCAGTGGGGCTGGGGCAGGTGTCAGGTGGGAAAGAGATTGAGGTCCGGAGGGAAGGTATTTTCGGTCAGGGCACAGCCTTGGACCGTCCCATTGGCAGCCACCTTCTCTCGTGAGCAAGACCAGCTCTCCTCTCAGCCCTCACGACAGTCTGTTTTCCATCATGGAAGCAGCCAACCGGGGGCTGTAGGATTTGGCTCAACTGAATCAAAATGGTACAAGCGCCGTGTAACTCTAGAGTTTGATGTTAAGGGATTTCCTTGTTTTCTGAATTAAAATATACGGGAGGAAGCCTGTTGAGGTCCCTGTCTGTGTGAGGCACCGTGCTGGGCACCCAGCGGGGAGCGGGGGCGGGTGGCCATGTAGATCGCCCAGCGTGGTGCCTGCCCCCGGGCTGCGCCTGATCTGTGGTGAGACAGAAGTGCGACAACCTGCCGTAATATAAGGCAGGTGTGTCGTGGGCTTCAGTAGCAGTGTTCGCGTGGCTGATCTTGGCCAAAAGTACAAGAACACGAGACAAGTGTAAATAACAGCTTCTGGTTTCCCAGACGAGGCGGTGATTCATTCTGACCATCGGCTCTGAAAATCTTGCTTTATACAAGAGGCGACGTTTGAGCTGGGTCTAGAGGGTGGGAAGGATGCTGGTGGGTGACGGATGGCGTCCTAGGCAGAGAGACCAGCAAAGTCAAGTCATTCTTCAGGAAAAAGAAAATCTTAAAGGAATTAATAAATTGAGGCTTGTCTACAATAAATCCACAGTAGAGCTGGAAATAGGAACGCAAGAGTTCTAGGTTTGCGTCTTTTAGTCTAAACTTTAATTGAATTCTTATTACCCTCTCATTACCTTGGAGAAAACAATTTGAACTCCTGGGGGGAGTAATGCCATAAACAGAAGGCACCGAAACAAATAGGTGTATTAGCGAACAAAGGATAGTCATTTAAGTCTGTTCCAATCCTAATAATAATCGTTGACTGACAGAAACAACAGCTAAATGCAAAGAGCGCCTTCAACCCGCTGCAGCCCCGCCCTGGGGCCGCCCCTCAGGGGCCGGTGGTTAGAAGGGCGGCGGCCGGCGGGGTCTCCGGGCCCCCTCTCCTTATGCCGACCCTCTTTCTCTTGCAGGTCAACAACGAACGCCTCTATCTGCCCCTGAAGCTGGGACAAGGGAAGATAAACATCTTTTCCTTCGGCTTCCACGTGGTGGTGGAGACGGACTTCGGCCTGAAGGTCGTGTACGACTGGAAAACCTTCCTGTCCGTCACGGTGCCTCGGCGCCTGCGCAACGGCACGCGCGGCCTGTGCGGCCGCTACAGCGGCAGCGCCGACGACGACCTGGAGCTGCCCACGGGCGCGCTGGCCTCCAGCGTCGGCGAGTTTGGACAGAGCTGGGTGAAGAGGGACACCTTCTGCCAGGTTGGCTGCGGCGACCGCTGCCCTTCCTGCGCCAAGGTGGAAGGCTTCTCCAAAGCGCACCAGCTCTGCGGCCTGATCCCCAACCAGAACTCGGGCTTCGCCAAGTGTCACAGCAAAGTCAACCCCACCTTCTTCTACAAGAACTGCCTGTTTGACTCCTGCGTCGACGGGGGCGCCGTGCAGACCGCCTGCAGCTGGCTACAGAACTACGCCAGCGCCTGCCAGACCCAGGGCATTGCGGTGACCGGCTGGAGGAATTACACGTCCTGCTGTGAGTCCTTGCCCTGCCTCTCCTGGCGCTTGGATGGGTTGTGGCAGCCCAGCCATCCAGCCCTGCAGAAGTCAGAGCACACTGAGTGGGGCAATTTCAGGACAGGCTCCCTAGAATCGAGTTGTAATCCAAAACAAGATAGCGAACCTCACAGAGCCTCCGTTTTCTTATCTGTAAAATGGGGGTAATAACAGTTTATTTCATGTATTCCTCTGAGGATGAAATAAGATCACGTACATAAAGCCCAGAGCTTCACACATGACGTTTGCATGTGGCGAAGGGCACAATAAGCTTCTAACAGAGGATGAATGGGGACAGTGAGGTAGTAGGTTGCTTAGTTCTAGAACCTCATGGACCCATCATTGTACGAATGATTTATACGTTTTCTCTTAGTGTGTTATTCTATTTGATTTGTTTATGTGGTGTATCAGTCTCTGCAAGTATGAAATACAGCAGAATGCTGGAGTTCCCGCTATAGCACAATGGGATCTGTAGCACCAGGACACAGGTTCAATACCTGGTGCAGTACAGTGGGCTAAAGGATCCAGGTCGGTTGCAACTGCAGCTCAGATCTGATCCCTAGCCTGGGAACTCCATGTGCCTTGAGGTGGCCAAAAAAATAATAAAATTTTTTAAAAAATGAAATATAGCAGAATGCTAAAAGCATTAGAAAAAGAATTAGATACACCTGGAATTAACGTTAATATTGCACATCACCTGTAGTCCAGTGAAAAAGAAAAGAAAGAAAGAAGCGAAAGAACTAGAGCTCTGGATTCTGCCTGCGCTCTGTCCTGAAGGATGAGTGTGACCTCGAAGCCCTTGCCTTTTCCTCCCTGGTTCTTAGTTTCCCCTGATAATGCTGCTGCCTACACCTTTTATGCCACAGAAATGTCACGAGGATCAAATTAGGTAACTGAAAGACTAGCACATTCCACGCATGTTAAGTGGTAGTGTTGTTATCCTCCTGGCTTTCTCTGAGCCCAGCCCAGTGCGAAACACTCTATCAGCATTATCTCCTCAATAACCCAATTAGACAGGGAGAAGCTGAGACTCAGAGGAGTTAAAGTAACTTGCCTAAGGTCGTAAAAGCTCAGTGGCAAAGTCAAGGTTTGACCTTCCAGCCTCCGAGCTCCCGCTCTCCACCCGAACACCATACTGGTGTGCTGTGTACTGGAATAATTTGTCTGCATTTAGCACAGCACAGTACGAACAATGGGGAACAGAACTGCTATTGGTATTTGGCCAATCCGCCTTGGTCTGTTTTCCCATCCCAATCTCATTAGCTATAGCAAATTTCTTTTAGTCCTAACTGTATGAAAAAGGCGACAAATGGAAGCTGAATGCAAAGAGTGCTAAGTCAGTGGTACAGCAGGGGTCCTGGAGGATAAACACCCTTTTCATCCTGGAAAAGGGAGATTTGGATGAAAAGCCAGAAACAGTGTTGTCATTTAATGCTCTCACAGTTAGTTTACATCCCACATAATTGGATTCATGTAGGTTGGGAGGGAGGAGAGGGAGGAAGTGAGGCGGAGGAGGGAAGAGATGCCATTTCAGCCAGGCCTCGTCCCTAAATGAGGGGGTGGGGGAGCCATGCCGTGAAGGGTGACCGTCCAGGCGAACTGGGCTCTGGTGACTTCAGTAAAAATAAATACACCAATAGAAAAGTCAGGGTCTGGGAGTTCCCACTGTGGCTCAGCAGTAACAAACCCAGCTAGTATCCATGAGGATTTAGGTTCGATCCCTGGCCTCGCTCAGTGGGTCAGGGATCTGGTGTAGCCATGAGCTGTGATGTCGGTTGCAGATGTGGGTCGGATCCTGTGTTGCTAGGGCTGTAGCCTATCCCGGCAGCTGTAGCTCCGATTGGACCTCTAGGCTGAGAACTTCCATGTGCTGCAGGTGAGGCCCTAAAAAATTAGATAGATAGATAGATATTAAAAAAAAAAAAAGTCAGGGTCTGGATGAATTCCCAGAGCTACTCTGCATTCACTGGGGTGAGCACAGTGGGGCGAGAGAGCTTGCTTTCTTTGAAATCAGAAAACCAGGTTCTGGACCCAGGGGCCTAAAAATGATGCAGGATGGGGAGAGGGTTTTAGGAAGGAGTGCCTGCCTCCTGCCTCTTGAGACCCACTAAGGGATTTCCTCCTTTCCTGTAGCCATGCCACAGTCTCTGGCATTGCTGGAGGGGGACTGGGAGCAGCGTATACCCAAATCCGTCACCTCTAGCTGCAACAGGCAGGGAGCCCATGGAGAAGAACTGCTTTTAGAGCAATGCCAGGAACTCTCACCATAAATGATGGGTCCCAATTTTTGTCCTTCAGGGACAGGAAGAGGAATCAAGTTAGTAAGCCCTCATGGCCAAACCTTTGAGGAAGAAGGTCCCCTGTGTCCAAGGCGCTTGACCCCAGGGCCGAAACTGGTGCAGGACAGGCAGAGAGTTCGAGAGAGGGAGAGCCTCACAAAGGATACGGAGATGATCGTTCTTGTGCGCCCATCCCTCCACCAGCAGCCTTTCCCCTCCCCTCCTCCAGGTTCTGTCCAGACACTGGCTGCCTCCTGCATACACGGTCCCCGGGAGCGCCGTCCAGGGCCCTCGGGTCAGAGTCGGCCCTGCCTCACCCTGAGCATAGGCTCCTTCCCTGTCTAGACCGACAGGGTAGACCAAGCATCAGGGCCAGTGGCCCCCACCTCCAGCAGGATAGGCCTTCCCCTCCCTTGGCATTTCAGGACAGGGGCAGACATCGAAAAGAGAGCGCCTGAAGCGGTGGTGCTGGTGACTGGCAGAAAGCAAAGCTAAAATAAGAGAAAAAATTATACTTTAAAGACGGCGTGTGGGTGGAGATGGGGGGGGGGGCGGACACAGTTGGAGGCAGCTCAGTTTTCCATTTTGAATTTCAGAAGCAGAGAAAAGCTGCGGGAGACCAAGCCCTAACTCAGCCAATCAGTCTGAGGGCTCGGTGACCACAGAGAGGCTGCCTTGATTGTGGTCGTGTGTGACCATGTTTGACAGGACGTTAACCTCTGAGAAGTGAGGGCCTTTTCCCCTGCAGCGCGCCCCCACCCCTTCTACTGAGAATTTGCTCCATTCAGCACTCTCATGTTGAGATATGAGAGGGATGCTTTCAGGAGAATAAGGGTTAAATCAGAATTGTCCGCTAAACACACGCTTTATTGGTAACAAGGTTTTGCTGTTGGTTTTCAGTGATATTGGCTGTTCCTATCAATGGGATAATTTATTACTCAATTACCTAATTTGCAAATGCATTGGCAAACACCCTCACCCAACTTGAACAAATAGCCTCAAGGGGCAGGGGTGGCTGATTGTTTTAATTACTAGGCCCTCTGTACAATTCCCTCAGCTTCATCTGTCATTCTTCCAGTCTCTTAAATTAGAGCACTAGGTGGTGAAGATACCATAAGAGAAGAAAATAATAAATGCGTAACAGGTACTGAGCTCTGACCACGTGCCAGGCACTATTCTGAGTGCTGAGTCCTTACTCATTTACCGCTGTGACATTACAGCAACCCTGTAAAATAGGCACTACAAATAGTCTGATTTTCTAGTGGAGGAAACTGAAGCTCAGAGTAATTTAATAACTTTCCCGAGTAAAATAGCTGGGTTAAGTTGGAAAACGGCTGCAGAAAGTGCTCTCCCCACTGTGCTGTGCTGCCCTTCTGATCCTGGCTGGGTCAGGGGGCTCTGGGGAGCTCCGGGGTACTGCAGAGGGCCTGCAACTCTGTAGCATCATGTCTGGGAGCCGTCTTGGGCCCTGGGGCAGTGGGCCACTGTGAGAATTAAATGCGGTGATGTCTCAGAAACCAGGCCACCCAGTGTCTGACACCTGGTATAAGTGATCAGCCGAGCCTGAGTTATTATTATCACTTTCTCTCTTATCAGAGGCAACTTTTGCTACATCAGAGTCCTGGGTCCAAAAGTGTAGTAATTAGGATTTTCTTAGGTATTTCTCTACAAATCTAATAAGCTGTAGTTGAGTAACTTAATAAAACCCTATTACGACTACTACAACTCTCCTGCTGTTAATAACAGAAGCTTTCACTGATGTACCAGGCACTGTACTAGAAGCTTTGCCAAATTGTACTACATTTTATCTTAACAACTACTTCATGGGAGAGATGTTATTATCCCCATTTTACAGATGGGGAAGCAGAGGTTTAGAGAGGGTAAGTAACCTGCTTGAGGTGACTCTGCTACTTGGTCGCAGAGCCAGAGCTCAAGTCAGTGAGTCTGATTCAAAGCCATTATCGGTTCTGTTGCACTGCTGCATTGCTCTTCAGGGGCACCTATGCATCCTGCCCACCTGGGGCACAAAAGTGACTTCAGTCCACTGGCTACAGCAAGAGACACGTTCACGATCACAGTAGAAATCCAGGTGTAGAGTCATCATCATTCACAGCTCTTAGCACTTCAATTGGGTGAAGAAAATCAGAATTAGGAATTTGGAAGTTTGTTTTCAAGAGTCATTTATTAACTACCTGTCATGTTCTCAGCACTGTTTGGGGGGCCTTGGAAGAATCAGAAGTATATATAGGGAGTTCCCGCTGTGGCTCAGTGGAAACGAACCTGACTAGTATACATGGGTTCGATATGGGTTCGATCCCTGGCCCTCTCCGTGGGTTAAAGATCCAGTGTTGCAGTGAGATGTGGTGTGGGACTCAGACACAGCTTGGATCCCTTGTTGCTATGGCTGCGGTGTAGGCTGGCAGCTGCAGCTCCAGTTCAACGCCTAGCCTGGGAACTTCCATATGCTGCAAGTATGGCCCCCTGAAAAGAAAAAAAAAAAGATATAATGTATGGAGTTTATTGTCTAGCTGGGGAAATAGGACCAGCATACTTGAAACAACAGTGGACATCTCCAAACTGCTAGTAAATCTTCCCAGATATTGAAATGTATTGTAGAGCTTCATTAATTAAAGCAACTCAATACTGGCACATGCACAGAAGGATCAACCAGTGGACAGATGAGAAAGTCTAGACGTAGGTCCAAACACTGAAGAGACTACCTTACCAAGAAGGTAAAGCTGGCATTCCACATCACAGGGGGGAGATGTGTTATTCCATAAAGGACAAACTAGCAGGAAGAAAAATAGTTAAATCCTTCCTTCATTTCCTCACTCAAAAATAACGTCCAGACAGAACCAAAATTAAACACAAAAATTTAAGTTATAAAACTACTAGAAGAAAACAAAGGCTTTTTTTTTTTTTGGTGATATTGAAGTACAGAGGGCCATTCCAATCAAAACTCCCAAAGCCATAAGGGAAAACATGATAAATTTGACCACTTAATTTATTTTTTGTCTTTTTTTTAGGGCCACACCCATGGCATATGGAGGTTCCCAGGCTAGGGGTTGAATCAGAGTTGTAGCCACCAGTCCACGCCACAGCCACAGCAATGCCAGATCTGAGCCACATCTGCAACCTACAGCACAGCTCACAGAAATGCCGGATCCTTAACCCACTGAGCGAGGCCAGGGGTTGAACCTGCATCCTCATGGATGCTAGTTGGGTTTGTTAATTGCTGAGCCACGATGGGAACCCCTAAATTTGCCCATTTCAAATTTTTAAATTTCTTCATGACAAAACATAATCAAAACCACAAATAAATGTACCAAACAATAACAACAAGCAAAGTCAAAACATAAATGATATCTTTAACACGTTACAGACAAAAGTCTATTTTTAATTTATAAAGAGCTTTTACAATTTAATAAGAAAAAAGTCAAAAACAAAATATGCAAAGGACACGAAAAGGCAGTTCACAGAAGTAGACATACAAATGGAATTACAAACAAAAGATAATCAGCTTCACAAAAATGCAAATGAAATAAGGATATAGCAGATATAGCATTAATTATTTTTATTGTGGTAAAATCCACATAACAAAATTTACTACTGTAACTATTTCTAAGGGTACATTTTTCAGTGGCGTTAAGTAATTCATATTGTCATGTGACCATCACCACTATCCATCTCCAGAACTCTTTTCATCTTGCAAAACTGAAACTCTGTACCCATTAAATAATAACTCGCCATACCATAATATTCCAGTAATTGTCTACCCCCAACCCCTGGCAACCAGTGTTCTAGTTTCTGTCTTTATGAACTTACCTACTTTAGATAACTCATGTAGTGAAATCATATAGTATTTTTTTTTTTTTTTTGGTCTTTTCTCCTTTCCTAGGCCCACACCCGCAGCATATGGAGTTTCCCAGGCTAGGGGTCTAATCGGAGCTGTAGCCGCTGGCCTACACCGCAGCCACAGCAACGCCAGATCCGAGCCGTGTCTGTGACCTACACCACAGCTCACAGCAATGCCAGATCGTTAACCCACTGAGCAAGGCCAGGGATCGAACCTGCAACCTCATGGTTCCTGGTCGGATTCGTTAACCACTGAGCCACGACGGGAACTCCTAGTATTTGTCTTTTTGTGGGTGACTTATTTCACTTAGCATTATGTCCTCAGGGTTTCTCTGTGTTGTAGTTTATTGCAGAATTTTCTTCCTTTTTAAGAGTAATATTCCACTGTGTGTATAGAACACATTTTGCTTCCCCATTCATGCACTGATGGATACTTATATTGCTTCTGCGGTTTAGCTGTTGTGACTAGTGCTGCTATGAAAACGAGTGTATAAATACCTCTTCAAGATACTTCTTTCAAGTCTTTTGAATATATACCCAGGAGTAGAATTACTGGATAATATGGTGATTCTATTTTTAATTCTTTGAGGAACCACCCTACTATTTTCTACAGCAGCTGTACCATCTCATGTTCCTAGCAACAGTGCACAGGGTTCCAGTTGCTCCACATCTTCGCCAACACTTGTCTTGTGCTGTTGTTTTGACGATAGGCATCCTAATGGGTATGAGGCAGTATCACAGTGATGCTTATTTTCATGTGCTTACCAGCTGTTTGTGTATCTTCCTTGGAGAAATGTCTATTCAGATCTTCCCTCATTTCTGGATCAGGTTGTTTGGTCTTTTGTTGTTGAGCTTTAGAAGTTCCCTATATATTCCGCATGGTATCCCTTATCAGTATAGCCTGTAACCGTTCATATTTCCAAGGACCAGAAAGTTTGATGAGAAACAGTCAGTGCGGATGTGGGAAAGCAGACCTTCTCGTTTAGCCTTGGTGGGGGGTGGACCGACACAGCCTCTTTAGGGGGCAATTCAGTTGCATCTGTCAACAACTTAAACGCACATACCTTTGACCCAGTTACTCTGCTCCCAGGAATTTGTTGTACAGATCACTGCTTATGAGGGCAAAGATAAGTGTACGTGGGTGTTCGCTGTAGCATCATCATAAACACATAACAACACACCACACAGAAGGGCAAAGACAGTAATTCGAGGCTAAAGGGTGTAGAGTAGAGATTCTCACATAATAGCTGTGTGCTTTTCTGTGTACAGTGATGAAAACAATCGTTTCCGTAAAACTTATAAGCAAACCTGTCTTTAGTGACCGGCTGATGCTGACTAAGCATGGGTCCTCGGTACTATTCTAAGTACGCAAACTCACTCCGTCCCTCCCAACAAGCCATGAAGTAGGTGCCGTGCGTGTCTGCATTGTACAGATAGCGAGCTGAGGCCCCAGGACGGCTAGGTAATGGCTCTAGTCTCTTTGGCTCCGGAGCCCTCACCCTTCACCCGAACTCCAGCTGACTTTCAGAAAAGCATCTACCTGCATTTGAAAAACATAGAACATAGTTGACATGGGTTTGTCTACACACACACACATATACACACACACACTGCACATTTCCTTTTCATAAATCAAGGGGCTCGGGGACCTACTATTTATAAACTACTGGTTTAGAAAAAGTTCTCTAATAGACCCACAAACACAGAAAATTAGACTTATGGTTACCGAAGGGGGAGGGGGAGAAGGAGAAATCCGGAGTTTGGGATTAATATACACACTGCTGTATATAAAATAGATAACCAACAGGGAGCTACCGTATAACTATACTCTACATTTTGTCATAACCTATAAGGAAAAAGAATCTGAAAAAGAATATGTGCGTGTGTGTGTCTGAATCGCCCTGCTATACCCCTGAAACTGACACAAGATTGTATATCAACTATACTTCAATTAAAAAAAAAATTCTCTGGGTTCTGCTAATGTATCCAGCAGTGCCTTTATCACTATGGTAATCCTGAAATAAAATTCCCTAAAGCCTAAAAAAAAAAGAAAGAAAAAGTTTCTATGGAGGTTCTGAGTTAGTGCTGGTGTAAGAGTAGGGCTTTATGGAGTCCCCTGGTGGCAGGCAGTGGGCACTGACAGAAAACAAAAGTAGTGAGAGCTTTAGAAATAAGTTTAGACTCCACGAAGGGCTTGAATAATGGCTGATCTGGACAGGCTCAGAGGACGAGGAAGGGGATGGCTACAGGAGATCAACCCAAGTGAGGACCTCAGGACCTAAAGGCAGGGATGGGTGTGGGGTGTGGGATTGGGGAATCAGGTGGCTCATGGGAGCTGAGATCCCTGTTGGGAGGTGAGTTTAAGGCAACAGATTCAGGAGGACCTCAGAAGACAAGGCCAAGGAGAGGACAAAGATGACGCGAGGAGCCTGGTCTCCTCCATCTGCCCTTTGGTCCATTATTTTCACAGTGACGAGTCAGAGAGAGGCTGTCCCGGAGCAGCCAGGGTGGTTAAGAGGGGAGGGGGCCCAGCTTCCTCCCCCAGTGGGCGAGCCAGGGCCTGGAGGAAACCTTGACGGTAGTCCTGATTGTCGATCTTGACTGTGTCCCCCATCCAGCCGTCACCTGCCCCCCGAACAGCCACTATGAGAGCTGCGTTAGCGTGTGCCAGCCGCGCTGCGCCGCCATCCGCCTGAAGAGCGACTGCAACCACTACTGCGTGGAGGGCTGCCAGTGCGACGCGGGCTACGTCCTCAACGGCAAGAGCTGCATCCTGCCGCACAGCTGCGGCTGCTATTCCGACGGCAAGTACTACGAGGTAGGCGCGGGCGCCCTGCCTGGCACCCCTGCCAGGCATCAGATTTCTCTCCAGCTCCAAGGGCTGGTCAAGGTGAACCGACCTGCCCACTTGATTCCTAAGGTCGTGGTGTGGATTCGCAGGGAGGCTGCTTGGGGGCAGAGAGGTCAAGGACAGGTCGGGTGGAGCTCTGGCTCTCTGAGTACTGAGATTTAGAATCGCCTTTGGGCCTGGCTGGCCACATTTGGGTCCTTGCCAGCGTTTGGGTCTCTTTCACCTCCAGGCCCTTCTCTAGGCCCTTCTGATTTCCTCTCCTGTGAATCTTAGTTTGAAAGCTCCTGATGGGGCTACTGTTTGGAGATATGATGGCTGTGAATGTGACATTTGTAGCTGTCTCGGAAAATAACTGGAATAACTGTTTAACTGAAAAATACGGAGCTTGAGGCCAGGAGGAGTGTCTTTCCCTCCTCTGGCTGTTGAAGCAGAGGGAGTGAGGGCTGCCATCTCAGCATGTGTCATTTGTCACTCTAATGCAGGCCCCAGAGAGATTTGTCTGCTTAATGCCGTGTGGCCCCATCCTGCCCTCTGCTTCTCTCTCTTTGGGGGCTTGACATAGAGCTGATGAAGATGCCCTTCTTAGATGTCACTGAGTAAAACACAGTAGCTTGTGAAATATTTTACTTTTCCACCTGCAATCTTTCTTTCCGTGTTGCAAAACTAAGCTAGAAAAGATCTTGCCTGGAGAGGGTATTTAGCCCTTGGTTCTGCCTCCAGCCCATTCTCTGTTGAAACGCCATCAGCACCTTGCACTGGCGAGCAGACGGTTAACAATTTCAGCCATAGAATAGCTCCTGTTTGCAGATCACTATTGCCAGTGGTGGTGTCCGGACGATAAAGCATGTCCCGTGCCTCAAGGAACTTAAAAATCTATTCAGGAGAGGGGGGAAATGCACTTTAAAGAACAAGAGGACATTTACAAAATAACATATCAACAAGTGAAAAATAATACCCTGCAGAGCTAATCAATTTTAAAATGAAAAAGAATCCCTGCATTAGAAAAAAATCTAATTGAAATGTCCAAATTGGAAATAAACTAGGCAAAAAATAAATAATGCCTCCTTTTGGTAGAGATGCATTTTTCTTGTTTAAGAACAACTAAGTTGGCTTTACTTAAAGAAGAAATGAAAGGAATGTGAAAGTTACCCTCAGTCTTGCTTTTGGTGGGAAACCTGTTTAAATGTTACATTAGAAAGACAAGGACAAGTAAAGTGAAATGGTAAAGTTGATCAAAGAAGGCTTCTTGAGAGAGGTGAGTTTTGAAGTTAGCTCTTAGAAATACTGATTATTTGAAAGGAAAAGGCAGAACACGTGGAGAAAGTAGTAATGGATTCTGTTTTCCCACAATCTGGGGAAGAAATAACCAGGCTCAAAACTGAAACCGTGCTGTCCTAATCTGCTCCCCTGTCCAGAGACCTTATGAAATGCATGCGTCTATCAAGGGTGTCGTGCACCCCTCCACAGAGACCCTGAGTGTGTGTGACATAATGGAATGAGATTGGGGGGTGATCCTAGCCAAACCGCCACCGGCGAGGTGACAGTGAGCAAACTGTATCGTTTCTCTGAGCTTCTGTCGCCTTATCTGGGAAACATCACCGATAATACCGACTCGGTATGGCTGTTGTATAAATACTCCATGCCAGGTGCCTTAGTATTTGGCACGGAGTCGTTCAATAATTGGTGGCTGCTCTTATTTTTGTTATTCTCTTAAGAAGCATTTTATAAATTAAAAAATCCAAATGTGTTAATGAAATGATGCATTTAAAAGCTCTCGGAGCTCTCAGGAAAGGCACAGTACAGCTCTCAGCAGCTATTAGTACTATAAACATTATCCGTTTTCATCAGAAAGTCAGTGGGTTTTGACAACGGCTTATATCTGGGAAGTAACAAACTCACAGAACAAACAATCCCCATCTACTTGCCACAATTCAAACAAGCTTGGAGGCTTGTTTATACAACAAATTTCTTTGGAAATAAAGAGAGAACACATCCAGCTATTTGCATGTAGGGTGATCACCCAGCTGTCGTTGTCAGGTCTAATTAAGGCAGAGAAGCAGCAATGGGCCAGTCACTTTACTGTGATGCTAGCTTCACTATCAAGTTCTCCTGTGGGAAGAGTTATTTGCCCTTGATCATATCCTCATATGGCAGTTATTTTTCTCTTTCCACCCATGTAACGTCTGACATCTTATCGGAGAGGGGCCAGACCATCCACTCAGTTATTCTGCAAATCTGCTAAGAGAAAGGGAGTGACTGTGGGAGGCTGCTGGCACCCAGAGTATTTTACAGGTCTGGAAGGAGGGAAGACTTGGTTCCAGGAATGATTTCTCTCTGAGGATGAGAGACTCAGCAGTGACATCTTGAAGTGGACTGGATGGATAAAATTTTTCCTGACAGATCTCACCTTCTCTTGGACCCGAGTCATCTCTGATTTGATAGCCAGAGTTTTGATCACTGTAAAGCAGAAAATGGTGACCAGGCAGTAGCCTAGGCCCTCCTTGTGCCGCTCAAGCGTCTTCTCTGGATAGCACTGTTTTAGAAAATCCAGTGAATGCCCTGAGTGCCCACATCTCTTTGACGTAGGCACCTTGTGGGGACCACACTCCACCTAGGCAATCGCGACCAGTCTCCATCAGTTCCCTGGAATTCTTAGTCTAGAACAAATATAAGATCAAGAGCACAAACTCTACCCAGTAGAGTTGTGTCTACAGATTGTAGAAAGGGTGGAAAATAACAGCTGCCACCAACTGAAGATATACTTTGTTGTAGGTGTTTTATATAATTTATACGATTCCTCACCATCTGAAAGAGGATGGGTGGTTCTTTTTTGATCTGGTAATAATAGCAGCTATTATTTATTAAGTACCTGCTCTCAGCCAGGAAATGTGCTTCCCACGTCTTATTTAATCTTCACAACTGCCTTGTAAGACGTTATTGTTAACTCCAGTTTAGAGAGAGCAAACGGACACTCCGGGAGGCTGGTAGCGCCTCTGAGGGCGGCACGGGTTGGGTGGCAGGGCCAGGAAGAAACCCAGGGGGCCTGATCCCAAAGCTTTCCTTTCAGGGAACCTCACTGTTAACCTAGATCTCTCCCGTCAGGACATAGAAGTGGGGGTATTTGCAACAGAAGTAAATCAGAAGTAGGCTGGATACAAGGGAAAAGCTGGGAATGCTACCAACTGTGAAATGTTGAAACGGTTCATGGTAAGAGTCGGTTATCACTTTCCTTTAACCTATTTAAGATTAAAGGGCGGGCTTTATCATTATTGAGTGAACTGAAATTTCTTCCTTGAAGTGGAGCTGGTACTTACTAATTTTCTACCCACAGTTTTCCTCTTCACCTGGTTCCCCTAACAGCTTCCCATTCCGGTTGGCTGTGATTCGTTCTACGATCCAGCAGTAAAGAGTCCCAGGTTCTTGACTGAAGCCAGTAAAGGCTAAATGGCATTTTGTTTGGCATCTGAATTACATGGAACGGATGTAACGTTTGAATTGAAGCCGCCTCCCTACTGCTCCCACTTGCAAATTCCAGCCCCATTAATGACAGGCCAGCCCACCCCGCAAAGGGTCCAGATGGACTGGCCTTTGGGGGTCCCCGACCCTGACCATAGCCTGAGCTTCACGCACACCGCCCCTCTCTTCCAGCCCAAGCAGCTGTTCTGGAACAGCGACTGCACGCGGCGCTGCCGCTGTTTCCGGCGCAACCTGATCCAGTGCGACCCGCGCCAGTGCAAGTCGCACGAGGAGTGCGCGCTGCGCAGCGGGGTGCGCGGCTGCTTCAGCACCAAGACCTCCTACTGCCTGGCGGCCGGCGGCGGCGTCTTCCGCACCTTCGACGGCGCCTTCCTCCGCTTCCCTGCCAATTGCGCCTTCGTGCTCTCCACCATCTGCCAGAAGCTGCCCGACATCTCCTTCCAGCTCATCATCAACTTCGACAAGTGGTCATCCCCCAACCTCACCATCATCTCGCCCGTCTATTTCTACATTAACGAAGAGCAGATCCTCATCAACGACCGGAACACGGTCAAGGTGAGGAGCCTGTCGTTGATTCTCAAGAAACGTGCCCAGAACAAGGGCGTGGCTGGGGCGTGGCTGGGGGGACTGTTAGTTGCGGTTTTCCCGGATGACCCGATTTAAGGATATGAGCTGTTGCTTCCAAAGGAACTTACACAGATAACCAGATTTTAAAAAATGAAGGTATAAAGATTCTACAAGCATAAGCCTGGGCCCTATTTTGTTCTCGGCTGACAATTCCAAAGGTCTTGCAGGACAGGTACAGTGTTTCAAGGTCATAAGGGCCACTCGCGTCTAATAGAGCTTCAGGTGATAAAATGGTAGGTAAGTCAACCTTTACTCTGAACTGATTTCCAAAAAAGCATCTCATTTGTTTTTAAGAGCCTTTAAAATTATTCTTGGCTCTACCCACCTGTACAAAGACCCACTTTCGTCTCTGCCATCCTTTCTTGAAGCTAAGAGAAAGCCAGCATTTGCCTTGAAGCACAACTGCCTAAATAGAAAG
Organism: Catagonus wagneri; assembly: GCA_004024745.2. NCBI lineage: Eukaryota > Metazoa > Chordata > Mammalia > Artiodactyla > Tayassuidae > Catagonus > Catagonus wagneri. The sequence continues at coordinate 2,253,931 of PVHT021183652.1, forward strand.
GGGAGACAGACGGTCCCTCACTGTGAGAGCGCCCTCTGGTGATATGCTGAGGGAGGAAGACAGAGGATGGTTAAGTGGCTTTGTCTTAGGATGGCTTTTCTTTAAGCCAGCTGCCTGGTTTCTTGTGAATCTTAGACCCACATGTAAATTAAATGTGAATCTCCAGCCCACTCCCATAACAGTACACCTCTCCGACTTGGATTCCTCCCATCCTTCCAGTTAAGGAGATAATCTGGGAGTTCCCATTGTGGCCCAGCAGGTTAAGGACCCAACGTTCTCCCTGTGAGGATGCGGGTTCAGTCCCTGGCCTCCCTCAGGAAGTTAAGGATCCTGCTGTGCTGCAAGACGTGGCAAAGTTTGCTGATGCGGCTCAGAGCCGGTGTTGCCGTGGCTGTGGCATAGGCTGCAGCCGTAGTTCTGATTCAGCCCCTGGCCCAAGAATCTCCTTATGCTGCAGGTGCGGCCATTAAAAAAAAAAAAAAAAAAAGGAAGGGAATCTGCTCAGAACTAGTGACAGTGACAGTGACCCCCAGCCTCTTAGCCAAAGCAGGCTGCTCCCAGCGGGGGAGCCAGGCCCCGTGCTGCGGCTGTGGCGGGGCAGCCGGGGAGAGCCGGCACACGTGCCCTCACACCTGCTTCCCACCTGGCAGTATCTTTCTTTGAAGAGCCATCAAATAGCTTAGTATCTAGCGTTAGGCAAAAGACTGGCAGTATTTTGCAGGCTTATGAGGAAGAATCTGGATTTTAATACTGGTTTTTAACTTCAGTGAAAACTGCTGATGTTTTTGACACTCCAGTTCCTTTTAGCGCACACAGACATCATTGCATTGGCCCAGAACACAGCAGTTCAGAAGCACAAAGAACCACCTTAGCAAAACTGACATTGTGTTCAATAAAATACCCCCAGCCACCAGAATAGTAAAGAACCATATTTTTTAAAAGGCTTCCTTTTTTTTTTTTTTTTAAAGAAATGAAAGTTACTGATAACTTGGGGGGGAAAAAAGGAACAATTTATTTTGTAAGTACAGGAAAGGCATGCTATGGTCTGTCCTTAGGGCTAAGGAAAGAAACTATTATAGAGCAGGAAAATGACGAATGGAGAAAATACTGTGCCTATGGGACCTCTGGAAGGGCACCTCGTGTTTGAATGTTATAAACAAGGAAACAACAGACACAGCAATGATCCCCAGATTCATTTTAACCGTGTTAGACTCTTCTTAGGGCAGGATTGGGATTTCATTTTCAGTAATTGGTTTATTCTGGGGAAAGCTTTAGACAGATATTCAGCCATTTGTTGTTATACTTTTCTATCATTTAAAAATAAATCTCTCTTCCATATTTTGCTTCTTTGGGGGGGGGCTGTGGACAGTAAGATGAGTGAGAACTTAAATTCTAGGGCGAGGGTCAGCAAAATAGAAAATTCAGCCAAATCTACCTGCTGCCCGCTTTTGTAAAGAAAGCTTTGCTGGCAAACAGCCTCAATCATTGAGTTACTGTTGTTGAAGGCTGCTCTCCTGTCACAAGGACAGAGTGGACAGAGAACATTTGGGACTCAAAACTTGAAATATTTACTCTAGCCCTTTAGAAGAAATGTGTGCCAACTCCTGCTTTGAGGGTAATTTACTTCTTTATCCGTTAACAGGTGAATGGCACGCAAGTGAATGTCCCGTTTATAACCGGGTTGGCAACCAGAATCTACAGCAGCGAGGGGTTCCTGGTGATTGACACCAGCCCTGACATCCAGATATACTACAACGGTTACAACGTCATAAAGATCAGCATCAGCGAGAGGCTGCAGAACAAAGTGTGCGGCCTTTGTGGCAACTTCAATGGGGACCTAACCGACGACTACGTGACCTTGCGGGGGAAGCCGGTGGTGAGCAGCGTGGTGCTGGCTCAGAGCTGGAAAACCAATGGCATGCAGAAGAGGTGAGAGCTCAGGCTACCAGCCTCAGCGGCCCCAATCCTCCCGTGTCCCTGACAGATGTTGATGAGGGAGGGACTCTGCCCAGCGCCACCCTTCCTCTCCTGCAAAGAGTCGGCCTCAAGGTCTCTGGAGTTTTCATCATACAAGTAGGTGCGGTAATTTCTTGGCTGGCAGAGAAAGGAGCTGGGCTTAGGTAATCAGAGTCTAAATGTTTGTGTCATCCAGCCGGCTAAACAGACACGTGTGCCTGGGATTAGAACTCTGAAGCCTTGGCCAGCTGCCCTATTGGGAATGGGCACCGCTGCAGAGGGTGGGATTGAGAGTTGCCCCAGGAAAAGAGGACTATCCCTTGCTGCCTAGGGCCAGGACTGTGTCTGTGACTCTTACCAGAAGGCTTGGTTGTGCAGGTAGAAGTTGATGGGAATCAAGGAAGCCTTTTTTTTTGGCCGAGTCCATGGTGTGCAGAAGTTCCCAGGGCAGGGATTGAACCTATGACACAGCAGCGACCCGAGCCACAGCAGTGACAGTGCCAGACCTTTAACCTACTAGGCTATCAGGGAACTCCAAGGAAGCCTTTTTGAAACAGAAGTCACTGAGGTTGTTATCAGGCCCCTCTCCGGCCAGCTGAGCTAGAATGTGCTAAAAACAAACGATTCCAGGGTGTTTAATTTAGGGCCCCTCTGGGCTGCTGAATTATGCTAATTCCTGGCTGGATCTATGAATAGGCTTCTCTTTCCTGGCATTTCACTGCCTGTATGATTGCTCCATCTCCTTGTGCTTTAACACACCAAACATCAGCAAAATTCCCAGAAGCAGAAACGAAGTTCCAAACCCTCTTTGACCCCTCCGCAGGTGTAAACTGAATAATGTGTTGTGAATTAGACTACCCTGCGAACTATGGGACCCAGAGCTGGAAAGAGCCTTGCGTGAGATCTGGTCTGGCCTCTTCCTTTTCTAGGTAAAATGGAGGCCACAGTGGAATGATTTAGACGATGGGGTCCTGGAAGAGGCAAAGCCAGGACTAGACTCCAGAATTCCTAATGTGATGCTTCCTCTGAAATGTCACTTAGGGGGCCCCCAGTTAGAAAAATGACTAATTTGCACATTTAAGCTATTCTTGGGCTTCCAAAGATGAACGCGTTCTGGTTTCTGCTGAGGAATGATGGTTCTATTTGAGCTTCCTTTCCCTTCCTTTCTTCCTTTTTTTCTTCCCTTATAAATGATTTTAGCCTGACACTAACTTTCTTGTGAAGATTTTATTTCTGGTCTCTGGAATCCAAACTTCCAAAAGGTTTAGAAGCTTCTGGACTTCTTTCCAAATTTTTTAGTTCTGCCAATGGTCATTACTATTATTATGTATCAAGTAACTGTCATTATTGCTGTAATTATTATATCAACACCTGTTATTAGTTATTGCATCCATTATATCTGTCAGTTACATCAAAGGTAAATGGTTATTAGATAAACACCTACCTTCTGTCTGACACTTTGGCCATTATTTTAGTTCGCCCTCACTCATCCCAGGGGTGTTAAAATAGAAATTACCTGACTCTCCTGAGGTCCCCTAGCCTGTTGGTGTTGGGATCAGCACCCCTCTCTAACCTCTGCGTTAGCCGAGGAGTACGCCCCGGAGTCGGCCCTCCCGCCGGCCAGCTCCACCTGACTAGGCTTCTCGCCCCCAGCTGCAACGAGCTGCAGTTCTCCCAGTACGCGGCCATGTGTGACAACGTCCATATCCAGATGATGCAGGGTGACGGCTACTGCCTAAAGCTCACGGACATGAAGGGCTTCTTCCAGCCCTGCTACGGGCTCCTCGACCCCCTCCCCTTCTACGAGTCCTGCTACCTGGACGGCTGCTACAACCACAGGAAGTTCCAGCTGTGCGGCTCCCTGGCCGCCTACGGAGAGTCCTGCCGCTCCTTCGGGATCCTCAGCACCGAGTGGATCGAGAAGGAGAACTGCTGTAAGAGAATCATTTTATTTCCAAGGGCTCTTTTCTAAGTTAAAGGAATAGCTTTGCCTGGAGCATCGACTGGTCCAGGGCTGGCTGGCTCGCTGGTCTCCACCTCAGCCCGGAGATCTGCTTCCGGGGTTGGCAGGTGGAGGGCTGTGGGCCTCCCTCCCCTCTAGGGCGTGTCCAGTTGTGGGATTTGGGACACCGCCGGGGCGGGTGAGGCTCTCTGGGTTGGAGGCGCACCCATGTAGTCACAGAGCCTGCGACTCCTGAGTGATTTCAGTGCCCAAACTCACTGCCGCACCGGCTCCTGTCCATGGGTCAGAGCCCAGATCAGGAAGAGAAGGCACATGGCAAGTGGCAAGTTGAGTCAGAACTGAGCTAGCTATATCCGCATGGGTTGGAAGGAAGCCAGACTTTTAAAGTGTTGGATTTAAAAAGGGATTATATCTATATTAAACTATTACTAAAGATTTGTAGATTCTTGCATTTTTTTCTATAGTAAGAGATTTTGATTTGCTTTAGCCATCATTCTATTTGTTCATTTTCTTACTATGTTAATTAAATAGATGAAGCACATAAATATGCACATAAACGCATATAAATTAGTCGTATCCAAATACGTGTGTCCATGTGCATAAATGGCCACTCTGTGCCATGGATGCAGTATGACACCGTGGCCAACAGAATGGGTACATGTACCTCGACATACACCTAGTGTGCCTGCAAGTACCGCTGTGAAAACTGTCCCCATTCCAAGACTGAGCATGCACATCGGAAAATTTTCAGACTAAACCTGACCAAGATTAGTTATGTACTTCATTCAGAACCTGAAAACATGGAGTTCCCGTCATGGCACAGTGGAAACAAATCCAACTAGGAACCATGAGGTTTCAGGTTCAATCCCCAGCCTTGTTCAGTGGGTTAAGGATCTGGTGTTGCTGTGAGCTGTGGTGTAGGTCACAGACGTGGCTTGGATCCAGCACTGCTATGGTTGTGGCATAGGCCAGCAGCTACAGCTCTGATTCGACCCCTAGCCTGGGAACTTCCATATGCTGCGGGTGTGGCCCTAAAAAGACACCCCCCCACACACACACACAACCCTGAAAACCATGCAGTTAATTAAAATATGGATTCAGTGATTTTTTCTTTTTTTTGCTTTCCCTTTTTTTTTTTTAGGGCTGCACTCGTGGCATATGGAGGTTCCCAGGCTAGGGGTGGAATCAGAGCTACAGCTACCAGCCTACACCACAGCCACAGCAACTCGGGATCCAAGCCGCGTCTGTGACCTACACCACAGCTCACAGTGCCGGATCCTTAAGCCCCTGAGCGAGGCCAGGGATCCAACCTACATCCTCATGGATTCTAGTCAGATTCATTTCTGCTCTGCCACGAAGGGACCTCTCAATGATACTTTTAACAAGAAAACTACTAGTCTCTGTTGGCAAACAGGAATAGGGTTTTTTTTTAATTTTATTGTGGTGTAGTTGATTTACAATGTTGTATTAAGCAGAAATGTTTTGTTTGATAACTTTCATACTGTAGCCTGTTCTCTTAATATGCAATATGGTAAAGAATATTAACGGTTTTGAACTTTAAATATTGTCTGGAATATTTTTAAAATATCAGTTTTTGTTTTTAACCTCAGAACTTCCCTCTGTACTGGGCAGGTCTTATTTGCTAAGTGGTAGATGGACCTCCATGTTTGTAAGGGAGGTTTTTTCCTTCCGGGGACTGTAACCTCCACACTTCCCGTTGTTCTCTTGGGTTGTTTTCATATTGTGTTAATCAGCCATCACATTCACTGAGTGGCTTTTGCGTGCTTAGCACAATGCTGGTGCTAAACACACTGGGCAACTACAAGGCTCTTTAGAAAAGGAAGCCTTTAAAAGATAAACATTAACTGATGCAGTCAGCTTTCCTTCAGTGGTCCTGCTAGGAATCCAGACAGGCTGATGCTCGGCCGTCGCTGCCTCCCTGCTCCCCCATTCCAACTCATTACTTCGCAGATGGTCAGGAGAGGTGTCTGTGGTTATGGGACAGCGTGGAGTTTTGTTGCTCTTCTTTTATCTTTTTAGGGCCGAATCCACAGCACACGGAAGTTCCCAGGCCAGGGGTCAAATCAGAGCTGCAGCTGCCAGCCCATGCCACAGCCACAGCCACACTGGATCCGAGCCTCTTCTGCGACCTACAGCAAGGCTCACGGCAAAGAGGATCCTTAACCCCACGAGTGAGGCCAGGGATCAAACCCGAGTCCTCATGGAGACCAGTCGGGTTCATTGCCACTGAGCCACAACTGGAACTCTTTACCATTTTTTTTTTTTTTTTAATTCTTTAAGCTAACCTGGCTCATGCTGGAATTGAACTGCTGCTGTTTCTTTAACACTTACTGTCATATGCCAGTAATGATGAGTGGAGGATCATTGCACCTGGATGTTAAATAAAGAAGTGAATATCTAAAAGAAAAAGAAAATGTTCTCAATGAGTGGCTCTCAGACTGAGGTGCTGGAGACCTTGCAGGTGGCCTGTGGGCCCATCTGTTATGGAAATCTTGTTTATAATCTGAAGGTGATGCCACGACATACATTTGTATTTTACTTAGAGTTTTATCCTTTTCAGCAAAACTGTACCATTAATCTAAGTGCTGGTGAACTGTGTGTAGATTTCAGTATGTTTTTTATAAAATTCAGATGTTTATGGGAGGAGATGGACCATGAATCAAAAAGACTAAGAAGTCCTATCTGAGGGACCTTTCTGGGACTTTACTGGTCCTAAAGTTTTCATTCTTGGCAAGTACCTGTTAAGCACCAGCCACAATTTGGCTGGGTGCTGGGAATAGAGAGGTAAATGGCTTGGACCTGACTCGTTATAGAAATGTAAAGACACCAGTGCACGTGACTGCGGTACAGCGTAGTAAGGGCAGTCATCTCGGACGTCTTGGCGGCCAAGGGCGTCTGCGCAGTCCATCTTCTCTACTCACCTCCACCTGTGTGTGACCTTGGGTGCGGTTTCAGCTGCGATGCTGTGCGATCCTTAGAGTTTGTGTGAGGGCTGGAGGAGACAGTGCCACCAAAGCCTGAAACACACGGCACAGGCCCAGTTACTAGCTGTTGTCATCATTTCCTGGAAGGCTGCCCTGTCTGTTCACTTGCATCTGGCCTCTGACCATCACCAGGGCCGCTGAGTGACAAGTCCAGAGGGTGACCACATGCTGCCGTGCGTTAGTGTGAAAATCAAGTTGTGTGTTTGTTTTCCTTTTTAGCAGGAGTGGTTGAAGACCCCTGTGTGGGGGCGGACTGTCCCAACCGAACCTGTGAGCTGGAAAATGGAGGGGAGCTGTGTGGCTGCATCGAGCCACCTCCCTACGGAAACAGTGAGTGACACCTGCCCCCTCCCCACCCAGACGGGCCCCATGGGAGACGCCAGGCAACTGCGTCGGAAGACTCCCCGGTGGGAGCCCAAGTGTCCCACACTGTGGGTTAGAAACCTGAAGAACGAAGCTTTCACGAGCATTTAAGCAATCCGACCTCTTCAAAGTAGGCTGAAGTGCATTTCCTCACAGCCACAGCCTTTTCGTCAATAAATGATAACACATACATCTGTACATGCGTAGAACCAGCCAGGTCCCTCCGAGGCCACGTTCAACATGAGAGAGATCCAGACTGATCTTTTAGACTCACAGGAAGGTAAGGTGGTTTGATGAAAACATAAAAGGATCAGGGCGAGAGTGCCAGGTGCTAAGATGTGTGTAAAGCCAGCTCTACCTGGCCTGAAGCTTTTTGGTGGGTCCTGAGAAAAGAACTGAAATGTTGATGCAAAGGCCAAACAAGGACTCTAGGTCCTGCTCTGAATCGCAGCCCCTCTGAGGTAAGAATGGCCTGAAAGCTCCACACCCTTGCCTGAATCAAGGAATGCCAAAAGCATCACTGGAGAAGAAAAGCCTAGTTGACCAGAAGGCTCAGCAGGAGGGGACCACACATGCTGTTCAAAGGCTTCACCTAAGCAGATAAAAATGTTTCTGTTTCTTTAGCATCTAAGCCTATGCTTATGTACTCATGGAACGTGTCAGTTGGTACGTCCCATGTTAAAAAGCAAGAGCGCCTACTGCGGGCCTGGGTACCAGCTGGGCTGGGGGGTGGCCTGGCCAGGGCTGCCCTCATCTGGGGCGTGTTCTTAGCCAGGTCACAGCATTGCGGGGTGTAGCTTACAGAAAGTAACTTCCACTCAAGCAGGGGAGGAAATCCTGTGTTTATAGAGACAAAAGAAGCATTGTACAGCGTTTTCATCTTTTTTGTTTGTTTGTTTTGTTTAGGGCTGCACCCATGGCATATGGATCCCAGGCTAGGGATTGAATCAGAGCTGCAGCTGCTGGCCTACGCCACAGCCACAGCTACACCAGATCCTAGCCCTGGCTGTGACCTACACTGCAGCTCACAGCAATGCTGGATCCTTAACCCACTGAGCGAGACCAGGGGTCAAACCCACATCCTCATGGATACAAGTCAGACTCATTATCGCTGAGCCACAACAGGAACTCCCAGCGTTTTCATCTCTTAAAAAAAGGCTCTAACGTCGCCAAGTTATTGCTTTGAATGAGTTCATGTACTCATTTAGTTTGATCAGAGCTTCACAGGAATGCCGCAGCCTCTGAGTGAAAAGCATTAGCGGCTTCTAAAGCGAATGCGGTGCCTCGCCACACCCTCGCAGCAAGACCAGAGCCCACCGACTTGTCTTTTGAAATAACTGTTCCTACAGATTCCCATGACATCATTGACGCCGAGGTGACCTGCAAGGCGGCCCAGATGGAGGTGTCCATATCCAAGTGCAAACTCTTCCAGCTCGGCTTCGAGAGGGAGGGCGTGCGGATCAATGACAGACAGTGCACTGGCATCGAGGGGGAGGACTTCATCTCCTTCCAGATCAACAACACCAAAGGGAATTGCGGAAACATCGTGCAGGTGAGGAACGGAGGCGGAAAGAGCACCTGGGCAGGGCAGGTGACAGCGCCCTGTGTTTGCACACTGACTGTCCGTAAACCAACTACAGGGTGTTTACTTAGAAACATGCTCCTAGAAAACAGCAGAAGGCATGTGAGAAACGGACAGTGGTGGGAGAATAATCACTGGGTGCTAAGTAGTTGACTGAACTGAAAACAAGGTAAGTGACACGCTTCCTCCCCTGGTTTGCGCTGTCTGCTGTCACCCTGCGAATTGACACATTTTTGTTTCCTCTCTCGTGCTTCTATTGTCCTTCCAGATAAAGACAGCTGGGTTCCGGTATTTCAGGGGCTAAGGGGGTCCCAGACACCATTTAAGAATTGGCTACAGAAATACAACAAGGTCCCAACTTTTGGTGTCAGGTTATCCGATTTATAGTTTAGCAAAACATCTTGTTTCTCTTCTTCCCCTGCCTTCGTGCTGTCTTTTTTTTTTTTTTTTGATAACTGTACTCATTAACACTTTAATCACGGAGTGAAAGGAGAAGACAGAACACGGGCATGTGTTTATTTGGTTCTTGTGGGCATGTCTGGTACAAGATTTGGCGGAGGAAGGATTCTGAATTAAGACCTGAGAGAGAAGACTGTTACCTTGGGATGGCAATACTTCAAGCTGTCCCCAGCCTGGGTTCCCACAGATAACTGGGGGCTGGTTGAACTTAGAATTCAGCGGTACATTAAATCACCTTCCATGGGCATTCAGGGTTATCAGACCGAAGGGTACTGTTGACATCTATTTTAATACTTTTTTTTTTTCCCTAGTAAATGCTGAGGCTAGCTCCATCCTGACTTATACTGGCCTCTGGGTTATGTATGGAATAAAGCCATTTTTCCACTTTCAGGCCCATGGATTTGAAATGCAGGCCACGTACTCACATCCCGGTTTAATGATTTCTGACCTCCCTTTGCTCTGCAGTCCAATGGCACTCATATCATGTATAAAAACACAATTTGGATCGAAAGTGCCAACAACACTGGCAACATCATCACGAGGGACAGGACGATCAATGTGGAGTTCTCGTGTGCTTATGAACTGGACATCAAGATCTCCCTGGACTCTGTCGTGAAGCCAATGCTAAGGTAAGAATCTCACAGGCTGCAGGCGTCGCTCTGTCTTCTCCTTGACTTTGAGTTTCACATAATCAAAACTGCTAGCATCTGTCTTTGAAGCTCTAGGGAAAGAATAATTCACATTTTCTGAACTTAAATGCCTTGTGACCAGCACTGCATAGAACTTTTCTTCACTGATGGAAATGTTCTGTATCTGTGCTGTCCCGTACAGTTGCTCTTCAGGGCCACTGAGCATATGAAATGTGCTGGGGGAGAGGGGGTGCTGAGGAGTCAAAGTTTTTTTTTCCATTACTTGATGAATTTTATTACAATTAAAGGTGTACAAAAATGATCACAACCAAATTTTATAGCATTTCCATCCCAAACCCTCAGTGCTTCCCCCAGCCCCTAACCTGTTTCATGTGGAAACCTCAAATTTACCAAAGTCTGTGAGTCAGTATCTGTTCTGCAAAGAAGTTCACTGTGTCCTTTTTTTAGTTTCCACATGTAAGCAGTAGCACTGGATGTTGCTGTCTAATTCTCTGACTGGTTTCACTTCGCATGATAATTTCTAGGTCCATCCATGTTGCTATAAATGTTGTTATTTTGTTCCTCTTAATGGCTAAGTAATATTCCATTGTGTGTATGTACCACATCTTCCCTATCCACTCCTCTGTCGATGGGCATTTAGGTTGTTTCCAGGACTTGACTGTTGCATAGAGTGCTGCAATGAACACTGGAATACATGTGTCTTTTCGAGTCAGGGTTTCCTCTGGATAGATGCCCAGGAGTGGGATTTTTGGATCAAATGGTAATTCTATTTTGAGTTTTCTGTTTTCCACAGTGGCTGCACCAATTTGCATTCCCACCAGCAGTGTAATAGGGATCCTTTTTCTCCACACCCTCTCCAGCACTTACTGTTTGTAGACTTTTTGATGACGGCCATTCTGGCTGGCCTAAGGTGGTACCTCAGAGTGGTTTTGATTTGCATTCTCTAATAATGAGTGATGTTGAACATCTTTTCATGTGTACTTTGGCCATCTGTATGTCTTCTTTGGAGAATTGTCTGTTTAGATCTTCTGCCTACTTTTTGATGGGGTTGTTTGTTTCTTTGGTGTTGAGCTGTAGGAGGTGTTTGTCAATTTTGGAGATTAATCCCTTGTCAGTCGATTCATTTGCAAATATTTTCTCCCATTCTGTGGGCTGTCTTTTGGTTTTGTTTAGGGTTTCATTTGCTGTGCAGAAACTTTTCAGTTTAATTAAGTCCCATTTATTTGTCTTTTTATTGTTATTACTCTGAGAGATGGATCTGAGAAGATGTTGCTATCATTTATGTCACAGAGTTTTTGGCCTATGTTTTCCTCTAAGAGTTTTATAGTATCTGGTCTTATATCTAGGTCTGTAATCCATTTTGATTTTATTTTTGTGTGTGGTGTTAGGAAGTGTTCTAATTTCATTTTTTGACATGTGGCTGTCCAGTTTTCCCAGCACCACTTACTGAAGAGGCTGTCTTTTGTCCAGTGTATATTCTTGCCTCCTTTGTCATAGATTAGTTGCTTATAGGTGTGTGGGTTTAATTCTGGGCTTTCTATCCTGTTCCACTGATGTATATTTCCTTTGTGCCAGTACCATATGGTTTTGATGACTATAGCTTTGTGGTATAATCTGAAGTCAGGGAGCCTGATTTCCTCCATCTCCATTTTTCTTTTTCAGGATGTCTTTGACTCCTCTGGGTCATTTGTGCTTCCAAACAAACTTTAAAATATTTTGTTCTAGTTCTGTGAAAGATGTCCTTAGTAATTTGATAGGGATTGCATTGAATGTGTAGATTGCCTTGGGTAATATAGTCATTTGGATGATATTGACTCTTCCAATGCAAGAGCATGGTATGTCTTTCCATCTGTTCATGTCATCCTTGATTTCTTTCATCAGCGTCTTATAGTTTTCAGAGTACAGGTCGTCTCTTTAGGTAGGTTTATTCCTAAGTATTTGATTCTTTTTGTTGCGATGGTAAACGGGATTGTTTCCCTAATTTCTCTTTCTGATCTTTCATTGTTAGTATATAGAAATGCTGTTGATTTCTGTGTATTAATTTTGTATCCTGCAACCTTGCCAAATTCATGGATGAGTCTAACAGTTTTCTGGTAGAGTCTTTAGGATTCTCTAGGTATAGTATCATGTCATCTGCCAATAGTGATAGTTTGACTTCTTCCTTTCCAATTTGGATTCCTTTTATTTCTTTTACTTCTCTGATTGCTGCGGCTGGGGCTTCCAAAACTGTGTTGAATAGTAGTGATGAGAGTGGACATCCCTGTCTTGTTCCTGATCTCAGTGGGAATTGTTTCAGGTTTTCACCATTGAGAATGATGTGAGCTCTGGGTTTGTCATAGATGGCCTTTCTTATGTTGAGGTAGGTTCCCTCTATGCCCACTTTCTGAAGGGTTTTGATCAGAAATGGGTGTTGGCTTTTGTCAAAGGCTTTTTCTGCATCTATTGAGAGGATCATCTGGTTTTTATTCTTCAGTTTGTTAATGTGGTGTGTCACACTGATTGATTTGCGGCTATTGAAGAATCCTTGCATCCCTGGGAGAAATCCCACTTGTTCGTGATGTACAATCCTTTTTAATGTATTGTTGGATTCGGTTGGCTAGTATTTTGTTGAGGATTTTTGCATCTATGTTCATCAGTGAGATTGGCCTGTAATTTTCTTTTTATGTGGTATCTTTGTCTGGTTTTGGTATCAGGGTGATGGTGGCCTTATAGAATGCGTTTGGGAGTGTCCCTTCCTCTGCAGTTTTTTGGAATAGTTTCAGAAGGATAGGTGTTAGCTCTTCTCTAAATGTTTGATAGAATTAGCCTGTGAAGCCATGTGGTCCTGGACTTTTGTTTGTTGTAAGTTTTTTAATCACAGTTTCAATTTCAGAGCTTGATTGGTCTATTCATATTTTCTATTTCATGTTGGTTTAGTCTTAGAAGTTTGTACTTTTCTAAGAATTAATTTGTCCATTTCTTCTAGGTTTTCCATTTTATTGCCATATAGTTGCATATAGTAGTCTCTTATGATGCTTAGTATTTCTGTGATGTCTGTTGTTACTTCTCCTTTTTCATTTCTAATGTTATTGATTTGTCTTTTTTTTTTTTTCTTGATAAGTCTGGCTAAGGGTTTATCAATTTTTGTTATCTTTTCAAAGAACCAGCTTTTAGTTTCATTGATCTTTTCTGTGGTTTTCTTTGTTTCTGTTTCATTGACTTCTGCTCTGATCTTTATGATTTCTTTTCTTCTACTAACACTTGGTCTTGTCTGTTCTTCCCTCTCTAGCTGCTTTACATGGAGAGTTAGAATGTTTATTTGAGCTTTTTCTTGTTTCCTGAGGTAGGCTTGTATGGCTATAAACTTTCCACTTTGAACTGCTTTTGCTGCATCCCAGAGGTTTTGGAGTGTCGTATCTTTGTTGTCATTTGCTTCTAGGTATTTTCTAATTTTCTCTTTGATTTCTTCAGGGATCCATTGGTTGTTTAGTAGTGTGTTGTTTAGTCTCCACGTGTTTGTATTTTTTGCCATTTTGTTGTTGTTGTTGATTTACAGTCGTATAGCATTGCAGTCAGAAAAGATGCTTGATGTGATTTCAATTTTCTTAAAGTTACTGAGGCTTGATTTGTAGCCCAGGATGTGATCAATCTCCCAGGATGTGATCAATCTCAGAGAATGTTCCATGCACACTTGAGAAGAATGTGTATTCTGTTGCTTTTGGATGGAATGTCCTATAAATATCTATTAGGTCCATCTCAGGGCCTGTGTTTCCTTATTGATTTTCTGTCTGGGTGATCTATCCATTGCTGTAAGTGGGGTGTTAAAGTCCCCCACTATGACTGTGTCATTCTTGATTTCTCATTTTAAGGTTGTTTGCCGTTCCTTATATATTGTGGTGATCCTATGTTGGGTGCATAGATATTTAAAATTGTTATATCTTCTTCTTCGATTGATCCTTTGATCCTTTGATCATTTCCTTGTCTCTTAAAATGTTCTTCTAAAGTCTATTTTGTCTGATATGAGTATTACTACTCTGGCTTTCTTTTGATTCCCATTTGCATGAAATATTTTCTTCTATCCTCTCACTTTCAATTTTATGTGTCCCTAGAAGTGAAGTGGGTCTCTTGAAGACAGCATATATAGGGGTCTTGTTTCTTTATCCATTCAGCTAATCTATGTGTTTTGGTTGGGGCATTCAGTTCATTAACATTTAAGGTAATTATTGATATGCATATTTTATTGCTATTTATTAACTGTTTTCGGTTTTTGTTGCTCTTTTTTCTTCCCTTATTCTCTTGTTGTCTCCTCTCACAAGAAGACAATCTTTAATGTATTTGAGTTGATTTTTCTTATTTGTTTGTGTATCAATTGTAGATTTTTGGTTTGCAGTTACCCTGAAGTTTTGATATAGGAGTCTATATATAATTGAGATTGTTTTAAGTTGTTGGTTTCTTAATTGCAAGTGCGTCTCCAGTGTCCTGCATTTGTGCTCTCTTCTCATGACTTCTGATTTTGGTACACAATTGTGCATGGATGATTTAGTATCTTTCCTGTATATATGCCTTTACTGGTGAGCCTTGTCATTTGTGGTGTTTTTGTTTCTGGTTGTGGCCTTTTCTTTTTTGCCTAGAGAAGTTCCTTTAGTATTGGTTGTAAAGCTGGTTTAGTGTTGCAGAAATCTCTTAGCTTTTGCTTATCTATAAAGGTTTTGATCTCTCCTTCAAATCTGAATGAGAGCCTTGCTGGGCAAAGTAGTCTTGGTTGGAAGTTTTTCCCTTTCATCACATTAAGTATATCATGCCACTCCCTTCTGGCCTGCAGAGTTTCAGCTGAAAAATCTGTTGATAACCTTATTTTGGTTCCCTTGTATGTCATTTGTTTCTTTTCCCTAGGTTCTTTCAGTATTTTCTCTTTGTCTTTAATTTTGGTCATTTTGATTAATATGTGTCTTGGGGTGTTCCTCCTTGGGTTTATTTTATATGGTACTCATTGTGCTTCCTGGATTTGAGTGAGTGGTTCCTTTCCCATATTAGGGAAGTTTGCAGCTATTATATCTTCAAATATTTTTTCTGTCCTTTCCCCCTCTGGCACCCCTATAATATGGATATTGGTGCATTTAACATTATCCCAGAGTTCTCTGAAACTCTCATTTCCTTTCAATCTTTTATCCCTTTTCTCTTCTGCATTAGTGATTTCCACTAATCTGTCCTCCATCTAGCTTATTTGTTCTTCTGCCTCCTGTATTCTACTGTTGACTGCTTCTAACGAATTTTTAATTTCAGTTATTGTAGTTTGCATCTCTTTTTGCTTAACTTTTATATCTTGTATTTCTTTGCTCATTGTTTCCTGTAAATTATCAATCTTTACTTCCAGTTTATATCTTCAGCATCAACAGTCTAAAGTCTCTTTCTGAGAGACTGATAATCTCATCACTGACTTGTTTTTCTGGGGTTCTTTCTTTCTCCCTTATCTGAGTTATAGTTTTCTGTCTTTTCATTTTCATAGGTTTTTGGTGTGGTGACCTTTTTTCAGACAACAGAGTTGTAGCCTCTCTTATTTCTGGTGTTTGCCTCCCCTATGGCTGAAGTTGATATGGGGTACTAGGGGTTGGGGGGGCGGGCTTGCCATAGGCATCCTGATGGAGGTACTGGTGCCTGTCACTGGTAGGTGGGGTTGATTCCTGTCCCTCTGGTGGGTGGGGCTTTGTCTCTGGGTAAGATAGAGGTGGCTGTGTGCCTGAGGGGTCTTTAGGCAGCCTGTTTCCTGATGGGTGGGGCTGTGATCCCACCTGGATTATTGTTTGGCCTGGGCTTCTCAGCACTGTTGGGAGGGACCAGATTGTCCCAAAAATGACCACCTCCAGAGAAATGCAGGCTGATGAATGTTCCCAAAAGCTCTGCCTCCAGTGCCCTAACCCCACAAGGCACAGTCACCCCTGTTTTCCCAGGAGATCCTCCAAGAATTGCAGTCAGGTTCCACCCCGATTCCTATGGAGACTTTGCTTTGCCTTGGGACCCAGTGCATGTGAAAGTCTGTGTGCACCTTTCAAGAACGGGGTCTCCTTTTCTCCCAGTCCTGTGGAGCTCCTGCACAGAAGCCCCACTGGCCTTCAATGCCAGATGCTCTGGGGGCTCTTTCTCCCTGTACCAGATCCCCAGGTGTGGTGATTTGACGTGGGGCTCAGGACTCTCAGTCCTGTAGCTGAGTCTCTGTGATACAGTTACTTTCCAGTCTGGCTTCCCACCCAGGAGGTATGGGGTTGCTTCTATCGCGTAATTGCCCCTCCTACCTCTTGATGTGGTCTCCTCTTTGTCTTCTGGAGTAGAATATCTTTTTGAAAGTTTCCAGTCCATTTGGTTGAAGGTTGCTTGGCATTTGGTTGTAATTTTGTTGTTTTTTGGAGAAGTTGACCTCCAGTCCTTCTATTCTGCCATCCTAATCCAATCTTCATGAAACTAGTTTTTAATTTCAATTAATTTTAATTGCCACATGTATCGATTTGGCTTCACTGCTATCTGTCTGGCCTTCCTTCTGCATTTGCAGCTTAGAAAGCGGTAGGTAATTGAATAGATGACGTTGCCTGGGCTTTCCCGACTCATGAGTGTTTCCCTTGCAGCGTCATTAACCTGACAGTGCCAACCCAAGAAGGCAGCTTCACCACCAAGATGGCACTCTACAAAAACGCCTCCTACAAACACCCCTACCGCCAGGGCGAGGTGGTGCTGACCACCCGAGATGTGCTTTACGTTGGGGTCTTTGTGGTCGGAGCTGACGCAACACATCTGATCCTGACGCTGAACAAATGCTATGCCACCCCCTCCCGCGACAGCAATGACAAGCTCCGATACTTCATCATCGAAGGAGGGTGGGTAGCCTCTCCTCGTCTCAGAGGACAGTCTTGGAGCCTCTAGTATTGGGTTTGTCCTCATCCTTCTCAGAGGAGGGGGTGGGCTCTAACTTTGGGTCACGACCTAGAGGGCCAGCATTTTGCACCCAAGAACTACCTGATCCTCAGGACAATGTAGGAGGCAGATCTTACAAGCTCCATTTTATAGACCAGAGAACTGAGACTCGGTGAGACCCAGCCGTGCTGCAGGCCCTGGGGCAGTGGTGGATCCCCAGTTCCAGGTGACAAAATGCTTTATTCTCAGTGTGATCAAAGAGGGCATTCTGTTCAGCCTGCTTTGAATTTCAGTCTGAGGGGACCGTAGATTATCTGCAAATGAAAGGATGTAGTAAGAATAACTAGATTATCTACAAATGAAAGGATGTAATGAGAGTAAAGGTTGGTGAATTGGACACCTCTCAAAATTTAAAAGGAATTAGAATAAAAGTCTGTAAACATTTCTTTTTACTCACCAGTCTACACCCAGCACCTAGTATATTTCCTGAAACATGGTGCTTATGCTACAAAATTACTGAATGAATGAATGGGTGAACGAAAAACAAGACAAGACTATGGACCAACAACAATCATAATAATTATCTTTCAACAATCATAATAATTATTTTTTAAAAACTCGTGTTGTCAAGCAACAATAATTTTTAAAACGAGTTTACCACATACGTAATTTAAATACAAAAAACATACTTGCTCCATAATAATAAAATTCAGTGATATTTTAGTAAATCTATAGAGGAGTGCAGCCATCACCAAAATCTAATTTTGGAACATTTCCATCGCCCCAGTACAATAATGCTTAAAGCAGATGCCTGCATTCATCAAAATTCTATTATACGTGGTAGAAACCATTTCACATTGCAAAAACAAGGCAGCTAATGGTTACAGAACCAAATCACATGAGTAGATGTGGCTATGGCGATGATTGGCTCCAGGGAGCCAGACGCTGTCAAGACCCCCTTGTTCTCTTTATCCCTGTTTCTGTCTCTGCCCCTGCCCTCGCACTGACCTCGTTAGACACTGGCATTCTCTCAGCACTGGACCCACCAAGAGCGAGCATTCCTTTCAACCCCGATTCGAAGAAGTGTGATTAGCCTTTTTGGGATCAATTTCTTCTGTATTTGGAAGAGATGCAACATTAAATTGCCTGGCATTTGGGGAGGACAGTTTTTTCTTGACCCTCTGAGGGTTCCTGGCTGAGTCTGAAAATAAAATGGACAAAGGCAGATTAATAGGGGAAAAGAGTACACGTGTACCTGAGTTCTACATGACATGGAGCCTTCAGAAGGAAATGAAGACCCAAAGGACAGTGAAGGCTGTGTTGTCAGGCCCGGTTTGATGAAGCTAGACACCTGCGGAGCGGTGCGGCGGGTGGAAGAAGAAATGGGGATCTCAGCCGGCTGCTCAGGTTCCTCTCAGCACCCCTTAGTCCCGGGAGACAAGGACACTCCCTTCCTGCAGGTCAGGGCAGTGCCTCTCCTACGCGGGGCTGAATGGCCTGTTTCAGGGGACAATAGTGACCTTCCTGCCTCTGCCATTTTCTCAAACTCCTTCAGCTTTAAATAGTCAGTACGCCGAGGTGCCAGCTGTGGGGGTAGTGTTCCTTGAACCCTGTCCCAGGCCTGGGTCAGCACCCCTCCCTGGGTGGTCTGGGAGTGCTGCGGCTACATAATCAAACTCGGGCGGGAGGAAAGGTTCCCCCAGAGAAGAAGGGGGTGTCTCTGCGAACGGTGAATACGCACTGTTTTGCAGATGAACAGGCTCAGAGAGGTTGGGTCCCCAGGTCGCCCAAGGCCGCCCAACCAGCAGGGCGGAGGGAGAACCCTCTCAGGCAGCAAGGCGCATCGACTCCCTAGCCGGCCAGGGGGGCCTGTGGCCTGGGCCACTGAGGGATACTGTGGGATTTTCAGCAAAGACCTCACTACGGCTCTGTCCTCGAGTTGATTTTTAGCCTCCCCAGAGGTACAGGAAAGGACCTGGTGACTTCACGGTGTCCTGCAATCCCGGAGCTCGAGCTAGTGTCACAGGGCTCCGTTCCTCCACGCATTTCCCACCCCCGCCTCCCCCTCTGCCAGCGCCCATCACGGTCCTTTCCCAAAGTCAGAGGGCTGCCACCTGAGCCGCTGCACAAATGCAAACCTGGGTGGGGGCAGTCTTGCCACCTCGAAGGACACTGTGGCACTCGGCATCTGTAGCTAGTATTTAGTAGAGCTGACCCAGGGAGGGAGCAAGCAAGCTGTTCCTACATCTCACCTTCCCCCGGGGTCTGCGTGAAGGTCCCCAGGTCAAACTGTTGCTGGGTGCAAAGGGACTTCGCCACGTGGGAGAACTTCAATTCCTGAGTCCTAACAGCCTTTCTTGGAGGGAGGTGGCTGTTGTTTCCCTGCGAACTTACGGGAAAACGGACGCTCGGTGCCAAGTGACTAAGCCGCAGCTGCTCCTCTCTAACCATGTGGGAGACAGGGCGGCCACCACCGTCTACCAGTGACACAGAGGTCTGGGCACAGGAAAGTCACCTCTCTATTCTCTTCATGTGCCCAGAGGAAACGACACTTGTTCTTCTGACTGTGGACAAAGGATTCTAGTGGTCGGCTTGTTTGTCCCCTAAGGTGACATCCAAGAAGGCCTGTCCCTGAGGCCCTAGGCCCCTGCCTTCTGCTCCCTACTTTTCTGACACTTAAACCTCAAATCATCCCTCTGGGAGTCGGGGTCTGGCTGAGAGGGAAGGTCTGCGTGAATTCGGGAAGGCTGAGAACGGAGCAGAATCCCCGAACCAATTTAGATTATCCAGGCGAATAACCGTGACGAGGGCAAGTGTGGCACCTAAGTTTTTCTTTCAAAGCATTTAAGAGACTATTGCCTTGAAGACTAATTATAAAACTTAACAGGTATCGGAATGCTGATGGATAACTTCAGTTTTTCATTGTCCTTATCACTAGGATATTCAGTCCCGCGGCCGGGGCAGGAAGCACAAGAAGCAGTCACCCTTTCCATCCCCACTCTAAGGCGCTTCTCGGCTGCGATGGGGCAGCTTAGCCGTGGCAGCACAATTCATTCATTCACTCATCGATTCATCCAACAAAGTTTTAAAAATACTTACTATGTTCCGTTCTGTGTGTTGCAGACCCAGGCAGGATTACACCTTGGTTGCTGCGCTCCTGGGGCTCAGCTGGGTGCTGTGGGCAAATCCAGGAAAAGCCACTATTCCCGTTTGGTCAGGGCATGTTTGTACAGGAAGGAGCGCCAGGCACTGGGGTTGGAGAAAGAGCAGGCGTGAGCTGGAGTGGGAAGAAGTGCTGACAGGCGGTGGGGGCGGGGGGGAGCGGCAGTGAAAAGACTGGGGCCTCAGACACAGTGGTCCCCTGGGGAGCGCCAGCTAGCGGAAGCGGGATATCTGTGCCCTTGCCTACTGGCTCAGAACCACAAGGAGGTGGGAGAAGAGGTGCCCCCCTCCCCAAAAAAGCCTTCAGCTCACCCTTGCCTGCTCTGCTGTCCTCTCCAGCTCCCACCTGTTTTAACTTGGGGGAAGATTTCCCAGTAGAACTTGAAAAGGGGGCCCCCCAAATTGATAATTAACAGAAGAAAGTACAGAAAACGCAGGACTCATCTTGTGTTTGTTAAATTGATATCATTAAAACACAGCAGTACCGGGGGAGGAATAGGACACCGGTGCGGGGGGAAATTGAGCATGGGCGCTACGGTCATTTTGGTTTTAGCTGCTTACGTTAAGATGCTAATTTGAGACGCTGCTTAATGCTTTTCAAACGAACCAGGAAACTCTAAGGGAACCATGACAAATGACAAACCCACCCACTCCAAAGGTCACTCTCAAATGCAAAGGCCTTCTGGCCGTTTGTGATGGTCTGTATGAAACACGAAAGCGGCGTTTCTCGTGACCAGGTGTCAGAACATTAAAGACAACACCATCGGCATCGAGGAGAACGGCGTCTCCCTCACCTGTCGCTTTCACGTCACGGTCTTCAAGTTCATTGGGGATTATGATGAAGTCCACCTTCACTGTGCAGTGTCCCTCTGCGATTCAGAAAAGTACTCCTGTAAAATAGTAAGTGACAGTGCGAAAATGCGGCGCTTCGCTCTACTTCTCACGGCTCTGGTTTTCCCCAGTGGGGACTGCAAATGCCAGGCTCTAGCTCTTTAGAGTCCTTTAGGACCCATGGCACCGGGCAGTGGCTGAACTGGAGCCATCCTCAGATGCCAGGGAGCGGCAGCCCAGTGGTTCAGTGAGCACCATTCACCCCGTCTCTGAAACGCCGGCCTGTGGTGGGCGTGACGCTAGGCCGGCGTTCCGCAAACCCCAGCACTACCGACATTCGGGACGGCAGGATCCCTGGCTGCGGCCGCCCTGTGCTCTGCGGGCTGTTCACCAGGATCCCGCGCCTTAGCGTGATGCCAGAAGCACCTCCTCCCCACTTACAACACCCAAATACTTCCTGACGTTGGCAAGGGTGGGGAATTGGCCCTGTTTGGGAGCCACTGCCAGAGTCTCAAGGAGCCAGGCCACCTGCATCTGAAGTGAATGATGGGGGCCAAGCTCCACTCCTCAATACACGCAAACTCCTGGGCCCAGGCTATGTTTCATCCAGGTGTCCTTCAGACAGAGGTTGTCCCCCAGCCCACCCAAACCCACTCCAGGGCCTGAGGCCTGGAAGAGCTGAGGGGACGTGGTGACACACCAGTCATCCGGTCCATGCCAGGCTTACATCCCCACCATATATGGCTGTGTCCCTGGGGTTTTATGGCACTGGTACCTGGTCCCTAGCATTTAACGCTGCAGTTTTATACTTGTCCCGTGTTTGCAGGGTTGAGGCGTCAGTTACTTTCAGAGCTACTTACGATGCTGGTGCTTACATTACTGTCAGATCTGATACAAGGTCCTCCTTCCTGGAACGGGAGCCTCTCTGAATCTAATTCTAGTGTGGAGAATATATCTAATTCTGTTCAACATAAAGCTCCGAGTCCCAGTGGGCTCAGTGATCAAGAATGCATTGGTTCTAATTAATCTGAGCCACCGCAGTGCTCGAAGCTGAGCCGCTGCCTCTCGTGGAGGTGGAAACGTGGGGAAGAATAAGTTATCAGCTTACTTGTGAGAAATTTTCCCTGCGGTGTTCTGTCTTTCAGACTTGCCCTCAAAATTCCAGGATTGCCACAGATTACACCAAGGAACCTAAAGAACAGATCATTTCAGTGGGACCTATTAGGAGAAAGAGTATGTATGTTCCCTAAAACATCCTATAAATGATTAAAGCAGTGGGATTTGAAGGCCTGGGCTAACGCTGGCCGGTGTTTCACCTACGACGTGAATCTGGCGAACAGGGAGTTCGGGGATTCCAGTTTGGGGACCCGGGTCCGAGAAGCCTGCCCGCTTCCGTAAGGGCATCTTCTCGTGGACTGTTAAAGGCTCAGGACAGTACCAGGCTTTGTTTCCTACCTCTCCTTTCTTCAAAGCCTGGCCCTTAGATACGAGTTGGAGAGTTGGATTGTCTGCAGGTAGCTTGCGCTCGGCTCTTTTTCAGGGCTGGATTGGTGTGAGGACAACGGAGGGTGTGAGCAGATTTGCACGAGCCGGGTGGATGGGCCTCTGTGTAGCTGCGTGACGGGAACCCTACAGGAGGATGGCAAGAGCTGCAGAGGTGAGCACGCTCCCCTGCCTCACCTCCACCCCCCAGCCCCCCCAGCCCCCCTTCGGGGCAGGCAGACGGGGGCACACGAAGTTCTTGACCCTGAGAAGGAGGCATTCCTGTGTGGGGCCCACTTGGTCAGCAGCTGCCTCTAGGACTTCCAGAAATTAAGAAGGAAAGATGATGAAAATGCCCAAGGAATTCTAGCATCATTTTGGGTTTCTTTTCTAAACCTTTGTCTTTGCTCTTTTATCTAAAAGATGAAGGTGATTTTGTTTTGTTTTGTTTTGTTTTTTTAAGACCGCACCCACAGCATACAGAAGCTCCCAGGCTAGGGTTTGAATCAGAGCTGCAGCTGCCAGCCTACACCACAGCCATAGTAACAACATGCGGTCCGAGCCACGACTGTGACTACACCACAGCTCACTGCCATGCCAGATCCTTAACCCACTGAGCGAGGCCAGAGATCAAACCCACGTCCTCACGGATACTAGTCAGGTTCATTACCACTGAGCCACAATGGGAACTCCAAGACGAAGGTGATTTAAAAAGAAAATAAGTTATCCGGCCATTTAAGAACCAAATATTGGCCTTGAATCTGGCCACCAAGTCTACCCGGGTTGTGCCTGGGACTGGACGTGAGATCCAGCAAACAAGATTTCCTGCAGCAGCCTCGGCCCACGGTTTCCCTGAGTTAGCAGGACTCTTCCAAGGGCGGGGTTAATTCTGCGTCCCTGCTGACTCAGTCAGGGCCGCCTGGATAAAGTGGGTTCTCGGCAGTGAAGAAAGTCGGTTCCTGTATTTGAATAAACCGCAGAGATGTCTGACTCATATCAAACAGGTATATATGTTTTTCCATATGACTTACCATGTCTCTCTCTGTTCACAGCCTCTAATTCTTCCATTGAACTTCAAGTTTGGACACTGCTTCTCCTCATGACCCAGATTTCATTGTGGCATTTTGTCTATAAATCAGGCACAACCTCATAATTAACTCCAGGTTACTATAAATGAAGTACTGTCATGTACTTACTCCACCTCCCTGTAGGATAAAAGGTGTGTGCCCTCAAGTCAGAAGCTGTTTGAAGCTGCCCACTCTCCAGGTCACGCCGCCTGCCCCCGTGGTCAGCGCTCCGGGCAGGACGGAGGCGCCGCGCTCCTCTTTCAAAGTACGCCGCCGGGATTTCCAAACAGTTGTCATTAGAAACTTTGGTTCACACGAAAAACAGAAGAAAGGGAAGGAAGAAATTCTGGTTAGACAAGTCTGTGCTGAAATCTGACCAGAGACAACTGTCCAATGGATGCTGTTTCTGGACCCGTTTTTACAGACACAGGGCCTGTTGGAACAATCCTGAACATCGAGAAGCGGTGACTGGACATCTGGCCTCCCTCTGAGGAATTTCTCTGATGTTTGGAAGCGTCTGACCTCGAAGACGGCTGTGCCCCCGTTTATACCCGACCCCTTCCCTGCCCTTGTGTCCCCCAGCCTCGCCATGGCCGCGTGGCCACCGCGTATACTGTTTCGGGACCTGGGGAACCCCACCTCTCCCGTCCCCTCAGACCCCAACTCTTCTCTTACAAATCAACCAAATAATTTTTCATGTGTTTTACGCTTAAATAAACTTTGTGTTCAATTATTCTCACTACTCGGTGTCTGGAATCATTCTTACCGAAGTTAAGCTTTGCACACGAAGTAGCCTGCTCTGATGTGGGGGAAAAAAAAAAAAAAGGCAGCCACAGTAGCAATGGGGCAGCTGGGTGCTGCTGGCCTGAGCTTTAATGCGTTTTGTTATGTGTCCGTTTACACTGACGGCACGCTGGCGGGGCGTTGGTGAAGGTGCTCTGTGGAGGAGAAGCACCCGGTACAAAAACCCACATTTACTGTAAGTACAAAGTGGAGGGCCTGGTAGATATATCCCTGGGTGCCTCTCTTTTGAAGGTTAAAAACAAAGTCAACCCCACGTCAAGTTTATTCTGAAGTTGTTCTGGATTTCAGCTGATGGCATTTTTGTCCTTGTCTGGGATCTCTGGGAAACGCTGAGCAGAAATCCCAGCATCCTTGATGGTGGGTGTGGGTACCAGTCCTATCCTCTTACATACAAAAGACACCTCATCACACCGTCACTGGGCCAGAGAAGCAGGGTGTAGACTGAGTTTGCAGCGAACAGCTTTGCTCTCCCGCGGCAGGGAGGGCGCACAGGCTCTAGCTGGGCGGTACTGATGGAGAAACGCGTGCGTCTGCTCCAACTTGGACACCTTAGGCTCTTCGGGGAAAATGCTGAACACTGAGATGGATTAAGGACTTACGCCATCTATTCCGGGTGAGAGACAGTACCTCCCCGTGATGGAAACTGATGTTAGGCAGGTTTTCTTTTTTCATCTGAAAACCTCAACTCCAGTCTTTGCCACACTTCATGATCAGCAGATTCAGAGCTAATGTTTTCATTTCCATGGTCTACAGTGTTCACAGATGCGGAGTTGAACGCAGTAACGTCTCGTTTATTTTTTTTTACTTGATTTCCTTAGATGAATTTTAACTGAAGACATACAAGGAGGAGGAGGAGGAGAAGTTTTCATATTTAATAACTTCTCTTTATTGATTTTCATATCAAAGTCACTCAAAGTTTCTAAATTAAAGACTGTAAGTGTTTTTCAGATTTTTAATTGAAATCCCTTTTTGTCGAACTTTTATTCTTGGCCCCCTGTTTTCTCACTTGGTTGACATCCTTGTCTGTCATCGGGATAAGCTGGTGTGGATCCATAATAGAAAACCTCAGAATCTCAGTGGCTTAAACAGCAAAGGTTTCACACTTGCTCACTCAAGGGGCTCCGATCCTGACCCCTGTCCTGGGAGGGGGGTTGATGGAGACTTCATCATTGTCTTTTTTCGTCTCAGCAGAATTTACTGAACGATTTATCCTTTGTCCTGCGGTACCACCTTTATCCTACATCCAATTCAATCTCTATGGTTCTCTTGGTGAGCTCCCGATTCTCTTCCACTGATTTCTGTTCCTGTGTCGGAATCACATTTTATCAGATATAACTGCATATAACATGATGTTTCAGGTGTACAACATAATGATTCGATAGATGTATATGCCAGGAAACAATCATCGCAGTAAGTCTGCTGTACACCCAGAGCCATACACGTTACATTTTTTTCCCCTGTGATGTATCATCTCATTTATATGTGGAACCTTTTAAGATCTTTAGCAGCTTTCACATATGCAGCTCAGTATTATTAACCTAGTCACCATGCTGTAATGATGCCCCCAGAATGTATTCGTTTTGTAACTGGAATGAAGTTTGTATCTTTTGACCCTCTTCACCCATTTCATCCTGCTTCTAGCAACCGCCAGTCTGTTCTATGTATCTATGAGTTCATTTTTTTGTTTTGTTATTTTTAGGTTCCACATATAAATGAGATGATACAGGACTTGTCTTTTTCTGTCTTGAACTACTTCACTTAGTATAATACCTTCAAGGTCCATCCATGTTGTTGCAAACGACAGGGTTTCCTTTTTATGGCTGAATAATATTCCAGTGTACATATGTCTATAGCACATCTTCTTTATCCATTCATCCTTCGATGGAACTTGGGTTGTTTCCATGTTTTGACTATTGTAAATAATGCTGCAGTGAGCATGATGACAGTGCAGATATATTTCCGAGTTAGTGTTTTCATCTCCTTCATCTCCTTTGGATAAATACCCAGAAGTGGAATTGCTGGATCATATGGTATTTCCAGTTTTAGATTTTTTGAGGAACTTCCATGTTGTTTTCCGTATTGGCTGTACCAACTTACATACCCACCAACCAAGGGTTCCCCTTTCCCCATGTCCTCTCCAATGCTTGTTATTTCTTTTTTTTTTCTTTTTTTGTCTTTTGTCGTTTTACGGCTGCACCTGTGGCATGTGGAGGTTCCCAGGCTAGGGGTCGAATCAGAGCTGTAGCCACCTACACCGCAGCCACAGCAACACAGGATCCGAGCCGCGTCTGCGACCTACACACAGCTCACGGCAACGCCGGATCATTAACCCACTGAGCAAGGCCGGGGATCGAACCCGCAACCTCATGGTTCCTAGTCGGATTCGTTAACCCCTGCACCACGACGGGAACTCCACCAACACTTGTTATTTCTTGATATTTCACTATTTTTTGATGCTGCCAGCTCAACATGAGGCTTCAGGGCTCACCTCAGCAAGGGGGAGAGCCTCACACCCCAGAAGGGACACATGACACATGTTACAATTTCCCTGGCCAAAAGAAAGGTACATGCCTGCAACTAACTTTCAGAGAGCAGGGAATTGCAAACTTCCAGTGAGTCTGGGAGAGAGAAGAATTGGAAACCTGTGCTGAAGGCTGCCAAGCAGTCCTTGAGCCAATCACACCTAACTGTGTTAAAGAGAAATACAGCTACAGAACTAAAAGGAAATGCCACTCAGCTGACTGTCTGCAAGAGAGAAGAACTGGACGGTGATTCTGATGCTTTTACTAATTCTCTGCTTGAAATAAATCATTTGATATCATAATACCTTAACACTCTTTTCTGTAAAATGAGAACTTTAAGCTTCTTTTAAACTATTCTTAGGTTGGAAAATGACACTGTACAAACACAAACCACATGATAGCACGTATTTGGATAACTCTAGAACCTTGCCTTCTCCTGCCACTCAAAAAGATTTGCCTCAAGGAAGGAGGTGGGAGGAAGCCCATGTTTAGCAAAGGTTAAAAAGGAAGTTAATTGGGAATCTTATTAACTTGGTATTTCTCTGATATCAAAGGAAACAACATCTTGGGGTCTGGCATTTCTGACAGTTGGGAATTCTATAATTAGCTTCTTAACCAGTAGTATGTGCTCTATTCAAAATCCTAGTGCCAAAACTTGAGAGCATGAATTGTTTCACATTGTCTAATATTCTAGCTATTTTGGGAACCATTTGACATTTAGTGAGAGCTTGAAATCTAATAAAACTTCTTTCGACCAAAGAAATTAAGTAATTGTAAAAAATGACTATCAGGAAAAAAGAATGGCTATACAGATAGGTACAAATGATTCACTCTGCTAAACATCTGAAACTAACACATTATAACTCTACTCCAACAAAATTTTAAAAAAGAGAATCATAAAAACTTCAGAGTAATAAAGAATTATGTCGTCTTTACTAATTCTGAATTAATATAGCATCAACCCCATTCTGAACCTTCCAGCCTCTCTCCTTAAACTCAGAATTTCTACACCCTGTATTGTATTGCAGTTTGGTCCTGATTAGGAGAACCCTTTCCAATGCCCTGATTCACCTGCATCTGCAGCACAACTCAGTGAAAAGGAAAATCAAACAGCACCCTCTAGTGTTCATTCTTATTTTTGCATGAAACCCAAATGTATATTGAACCACACCAATCAAAGTATGATTTCTCCCCCTCCTTGAAACCGTAGATGCAGAACATTACCAGAATATAGCTCTGGAAAACACATCAAATGCCAAGGACATTTCTGGAGAACAGTGTGAGATTTATTCTTATGCACACAGTAAGCATCATTCCAGGGAAATACCAGCTCTTGGCATCCCATGCAAATTTTGCCCTTAATATCCATTTCTCTATCATGTTTACAAAAATAGCTGTTGAGAAAAATTAAGTATCTCTTTAAAATGTTGAGAAATAAACAATCTGATCAAAAAAAAAAAGCCATGAAATATTTAGCGGTCTTTCTTTTCCCCCAGCATAATGTGAAATACTTTCTTATGTATCTAAAGCACGACAACCATAACTCTGATCTGACTAATGGAAGGCTCTGTGATGGTTTAATTATGTTGGCTGAAATATGACTCTCATATAAGACAACATCTCCATGGCAGAGGGACAGATCTCTGGGTCTATAGATAGAAATAAAACAAAAGACTCATCGGTCCATGAAGAACTCGGCAAATTCTATTTGCTAAGGAAACAAATGAAGGGAGAATGAGGTTCACTGTATGTTTTGCCATGTTTCTGTTTGCATGTGGCCTCTGGGCTAGCTACTATTTTATCCATTAGCGTAAAATACTGATGATGAAATAGGTTTTAAATCCAGCCATTCTCTCATCAGATGAAATAATAATACCTTATGCTCACTCATGAGCATCTTTTATAATGAATTTTTTCCTACCTGTATTTACTATTGTTCAATCCTAAATCATGCTACATTTTGACAGAGGAATCAGAGGGAAAGCGTTAGGCTGAAGTTATAATAGCATGAAGTACCAACTAAAGAAAAACGCAAACCGACACATACATGTGTGCTTGTGCTTATGGGTTTTTTCAGTAATTTCCAACTTCTTATGAAACATATGAGAATGACAGTGGTCTTTTCAGCCTTTTGTGTCTTTTAAGGACAAAGAAACTATGACATATAATTCCCGACTCCGCACCCCCCCAACTCCTGAGTGTCTTCATGGAATAGTTTAGGGTACAAAAATCTACTGCAATGACCCTATTTTAGTTGGGTAAAATATATATAATTTTACTGAAAGGTATAACATATTTAATCAATTTAGGTCTTGAAAGTCTTTGCACTGGATCTATCTAGAACTCATATCATTTTTCTGATTTAAACACTCAATTCACACAGAAATATGCTATTAAGCTAATTAGATGATAATCAAAGACCAAAAAATGCATGGTTCCTAGCATTTTCCTCTTATCTGCCACTTTCTCGGTGCAATTAGCCATCCTGGCCCTAAAATGTAGTTTACACATCTACATGGATCATTGAAATCAAGGAGTTACAAGTGCATGTTCAATGATGCTCTCTAGGAGTCCCCGAGTCGATGACTGCAAAATGCTGTTAAGGAACATCGACATCTCTGCAAAGGAGGGCACCTGCTCTCCTGAAGAGTCCTGATCAGAAAGCAATTTGGTAAACTAATTCGACAAGGGAAAATGATGGAACATGTAATGGGAAAGTGTCCAGGTGTTGTACCAGACTAGTCAAGGCATAAAATGAAAAGAAGAGAGGAGACTAGTACAGAACACATTTTTTTTTTTGCCCTAAAAAAGCCCCAGATTCTAAATGCTTACTCTGAACCTCTAAGATGGGAGTGGAAATAGTCTAAATATTAATTCAAGATTTGCAAAATCTAGAGATGTTTGGACCCTATAGATATTTTTAATGATTTTTATTTTTTCCATTATAGTTGGTTTACAGTGTTCTGACAATTTTCTAATGTGCAGCAAAGTGACCCAGTCATACATACATATGTGTGTATGTGTGTGTGTATACTTTTTCTCACATTATCCTCCATCACGCTCCATCACAAGTGACTAGATATACTTCCCAGCACTACAGCAGGACCTCACTGCTAATCCATTCCAAAGGCAATAAGGACACTATACATTTTATTCACGTCTCCATGTGCTAACATTTTCTAATTGTACTTTTGACCTGCGGTCCTTCTCATAAACAATTACTTTCATTATTTAGTTAGTTCCACCGAGTTCTTTAAGTGGAAATCGAGAACTAAGTCAACAGAGGGACACAAATCTTACCACCTTTATCTGAAACCCCACCCCGAACCCTGGACCACAGTGAACAATTTAGCCAATGATTGCAATCCATTTAAATGCACACTATTTAGACAAGTTGGCCCGAAAAAACAGGTTGCCTAAATACCAGGGAAACACATCTCCACATACAACTCTAAATATTTTTACTTTAGAAAAATCAGTTCATAACAAGCACAACAAATGAGGACTTTGTTGTATTTCTAGGTGTTTTTCTCTGGAAACGCAAATTCACCAAATGTCTATTTTCCTGGGTAGGCCGCCAAAGAGGCACCTGTGATTTCTACAGCGACATCAGTTGGAACTTTTTATATTTCCTCTGCTTTAGAATTTTCCACACTGGGGTAACTGGATTAAGATGGCAGAATAGAAGGACTGGAGCTCAACTTCTCTCCTAAAAGCAACAAAATTACATACAAATGCCGAGCATCCTTCAACCAAATGGACTGGAAACTTTCAAAAACATATTCTACTCCAGAAGACAAAGAGGAGACCACATCAAGAGGTAGGAAGGGTGATTATGCAATGTAAGTAACCCCATACCTCCTGGGTGCGAAGCCCCACAGACTGGAAAGTAACTGTATCACAGAGACTCGCCTACAGGACTGAGAGTCCTGAGCCGCACGTCAAACCCCCATGCCTGGGGATCTGGCTGGCTGTGGGGAAAGGACACTGGAGGCAAAGCTCTTGGGAACATTTATCAGCCTGCATTATGCGGGAGGTGGCCATTCTTGGGACAATCTGGACCCTCCCATCAGCGCTGAGAAGCCCCAGGCCAAACAATAATCCAGGTGGGATCACAGCCCCACCCATCAGGAAACAGGCTGCCTAAAGACCCCTCAGGCACACAGACAGCCTCTAATCTCACTCAGAGACAAAGCTCCACCCACCAGAGGGAAAGGAATCAGCCGCACCTACCAGTGGGACGGCACCAGTCCCTCCCATCAGGAAGCTGACAGCAAGCCCCGGCCCCAGGCCCCATACCAACTTCAGTCACAGGGGAGGCAAACACCAAAAGTAAGAGAGGCTACAACTCTATTGTCTGCAAAAAGGTCACCACACCAAAAACCTATGAAAATGAAAAGACAGAAGAAAACTATAACTCAGATAAGGGAGAAAGAAAAAACATCAGAAAAACAGCTCAGTGATCCGGAGATTATCAGCCTCCGAGAAAGAGACTTTAGACTGTTGATGCTGAAGATGATGCAAGACAATGGAAATAAACTGGGGGCAAAGATTGATAATTTACAGGAAACAATGAGCAAAGAAATACAAGATGTAAAAATTAAACAAGAGAGATGCAAAATACAATAACTGAAATAAAAAATTCATTAGAAGCAGCCAACAGTAGAATACAGGAGGCAGAAGAACGAATCAGCGAGGTGTAGGACAGATTAGTGGAAATCACTAATGCAGAAGAGAAAAGGGATAAAAGATTGAAAGGAAATGAGAGTTTCAGAGAACTCTGGGATAATGTTAAACGCACCAACATCCATATTATAGGGGTGCCAGAGGCAGAAAGAGAAGAGGACAGAAAAAATATTTGAAGATATAATAGCTGCAAACTTCCCTAATATGGGAAAGGAACCACGAACTCAAATCCAGGAAGTGCAACAAGTACCATATAAAATAAATCCAAGGAGGAACACCCCGAGACACATATTAATCAAAATGACCAAAATTAAAGACAAAGAGAAAATATTGAAAGCAGCTAGGGAAAAGAAACAAATGACATACAAGGGAACCAAAATAAGGTCATCAGCAGATTTTTCAGCTGAAACTCTGCAGGCCAGAAGGGAGTGGCATGATATACTTAATGTGATAAAAGGAAAAAACTTCCAACCAAGATTACTTTGCCCAGCAAGGCTCTCATTCAGATTTGAAGGAGAGGTCAAAACCTTTATAGATAAGCAAAAGCTAAAAGATTTCTGCAACACTAAACCAGCTTTACAACCAATACTAAAGGAACTTCTCTAGGCAAAAAAAAAAAAAAAAAGTCACAACCAGAAACAAAAACACCACAAATGACAAGGCTCACCAGTAAAGGCATATATACAGGAAAGATACTAAATCATCCATGCACAATTGTGTACCAAAATCAGAAGTCATGAGAAGAGAGCATAAATGCAGGACACTGGAGACACACGTGCAATTAAGAAACCAACAACTTAAAACAATCTCAATTATATATAGACTCCTATATCAAAACTTCAGGGTAACTGCAAACCAAAAATCTACAATTGATACACAAACAAATAAGAAAAATCAACTCAAATACAACATTAAAGATTGTCTTCTTGTGAGAGGAGACAACAAGAGAATAAGGGAAGAAAAAAGAGCAACAAAAACCCAAAACAGTTAACAAAATGGCAATAAGAACATACATATAAATAATTACCTTAAATGTTAATGAACTGAATGCCCCAACCAAAACACACAGACTAGCTGAATGGATACAGAAACAAAACCCATATATATGCTGTCTTCAGGAGACCCACTTCACTTCTAGGGACACATAAAATTGAAAGTGAGAGGATAGAAGAAAATATTTCATGCAAACAGCAATCAATAGAAAGCCAGAGTAGCAATACTCATATCAGACAAAATAGACTTTAAAATGAACTATTTTAAGAGACAAGGAAGAGCACTACATAATGATCAAAGGATCAATCCAAGAAGAAGATATAACAATTTTAAATATCTATGCACCCAACATAGGATCGCAACAATATACATGGCAACTGCTAACAACCTTAAAAGGAGAAATCAACAATTACACAATCATAGTGGGGGACTTTAACACCCCACTTACAGCAATGGATAGATCATCCAGACAGAAAGTCAATAAGGAAACACAGGTCCTGAAGGAAGCATTAGATCAGATGGACTTAACAGATATTTATAGGACATTCCATCCAAAAGCAACAGAATACACATTCTTCTCAAGTGTGCACGGAACATTCTCTGAGATTGATCACATCCTGGGCTACAAATCAAGGCTCAGTAACTTTAAGAAAACTGAAATCATATCAAGCATCTTTTCTGACCACAATGCCATACAACTGGAAATCAACAACAGGCAAAAAAAAACGGCAAAAAATACAAACACGTGGAGACTAAATAAACAACATGCTACTAAACAATCAATGGATCACTGAAGAAATCAAAGAGGAAATTAAAAAATACCTAGAGGCAAATGACAACAAAGATATGACACTCCAAAACCTCTGGGATGTAGCAAAAGCAGTTCAAAGTGGAAAGTTTATAGCCATACAAGCCTACCTCAGAAAACAAGAAAAAGCTCAAATAAGCAACCTAACTCTCCATGTAAAGTAGCTAGAGAGGAAATAACATACAAAACCTAGAGTTAGTAGAAGAAAAGAAATCATAAAGACCAGAGCAGAAGTCAATGAAACAGAAACAAAGAAAACCACAGAAAAGATCGATGAAACTAAAAGCTGGTTCTTTGAAAAGATAACAAAATTGATAAACCCTTAGCCAGACTTATCAAGAAGAAAAGAGAGAGGACACAAATCAATGAAATGAAATGAAATGGGAGAAGTAACAACAGACATCACAGAAATACAAAGGATCATAAGAGATTACCATATGCAACTATATGGCAATAAAATGGAAAACCTAGAAGAAATGGACAAATTAACTCTTAGAAAAGTACAATCTTCTAAGACTAAACCAAGATGAATGAGAAAAGATGAATGAACCAATCACAAGTTCTGAAACTGAAACTGTGATTTAAAAACTTCCATCTAAGAGAAGTCCAGGACTAGATGGCTTCACAGGTGAATTCTATCAAACATTTAGAGAAGAGCTAACACCTATTCTTCTGAAACTCTTCCAAATATTGCAAAGGAAGGGACACTCCCAAACTCATTCCATGAGGCAACCATCACCCTGATACCAAAACCAGACAAAGATACCACATAAAAAAAAATTACAGGCCAATTTCACTGATGAACATAGATGCAAAAATCCTCAACAAAATACTAGCCAACCGAATCCAACAATACATTAAAAGGATTGTACATCATGATCAAGTGGGATTTATCCCAGGGATGCAAGGATTCTTCAATAGCCGCAAATCAATCAGTGTGACACACCACATTAACAACTGAAGAATAAAAACCAGATGATCCTCTCCATAGATGCAGAAAAAGCCTTTGACAAAAGCCAACACCCATTTCTGATCAAAACCCTTCAGAAAGTGGGCATAGGGAGAACCTACCTCAACATAATAAAGGCTATCTATGACAAACCCAGAGCTCACATCATTCTCAATGGTGAAAAGCTGAAAGAATTCCCACTGAGATCAGGAACAAGACAGGGATGTCCACTCTTGCCACTACTATTCAACATAGCTTTGGAAGGCCCAGCCACAGCAATCAGAGAAGTGAAAGAAATAAAAGGAATCCAAATTGGAAAGGAAGAAGTCAAACTATCACTATTGGCAGATGACATGATACTATACCTAGAGAATCCTAAAGACTCTACCAGAAAACTGTTAGAGCTCATCCATGAATTTGGCAAGGTCGCAGGATACAAAATTAATACACAGAAATCAACAGCATTTCTATATACTAACAATGAAAGATCAGAAAGAGAAATTAGGGAAGCAATCCCGTTTACCATCGCATCAAAAAGAATCAAATACTTAGGAATAAACCTACCTAAAGAGACGACCTGTACTCTGAAAACTATAAGACGCTGATGAAAGAAATCAAGGATGACATGAACAGATGGAAAGATATACCATGCTCTTGCACTGGAAGAGTCAATATCATACAAATGACTATACTACCCAAGGCAATCTATACATTCAATGCAATCCCTATCAAATTACCAAGGACATTTTTCACAGAACTAAAACAAAAATATTTTAAAGTTTGTTTGGAAGCACAAAAGACCCAGAACAGCCAAAGACATCCTGAAAAAGAAAAATGGAGCTGGAGGAATCAGGCTCCCAGGCTTCAGACTATACTACGAAGCTACAGTCATCAAAATCATATGGTACTGGCACAAAAACAGAAATATAGATCAGTGAAACAGGACAGAAAGCCCAGAATTAAACCCACGCATCTATAGTCAACTTATCTATGACAAAGAAGGGAAGAATATACACTGGAGAAAAGACAGCCTCTTTAATAAGTGGTGCTGGGAAAACTGGACAGCCACATGTCAAGAAATGAAACTAGAACACTTCCTAACAACATGCACAAAAATAAACTCAAAATGGACAAAGACCTAGATATAAGACCAGATACTATAAAACCCTTAGAGGAAAACATAGGCCAAACACTCTCTGACATAAATGACAGCAACATCTTCTCAGACCCACCTGTCAGAGTAATGACAATAAAAAGAAAAATAAACAAATGGAACTTCATTAAACTGAAAAGTTTCTGCACAGCAAAGGAAACCCTTAACAAAACCAAAAGACAACCCACAGAATGGGAGAAAATGTTTGCAAATGAATTGACGGACAAGGGATTCATCTCCAAAATTGACAAACACCTCCTACAGCTCAATACCAAAAAAACAAACAACCCCATCAAAAAATGGGCAGATCTAAACAGACAATTCTCCAAAGAAGACATATAGATGGCCAAAAAACACATGAAAAGATGTTCAACATCACTTATTATCAGAGAAATGCAAATCAAAACCACTATGAGGTACCACCTTACACCGGCCAGAATGGCATCATCAAAAAGTCTACAAACAATAAGTGCTATATAGG
The DNA here is from genome assembly GCA_004024745.2 of Catagonus wagneri. Lineage (NCBI taxonomy): Eukaryota > Metazoa > Chordata > Mammalia > Artiodactyla > Tayassuidae > Catagonus > Catagonus wagneri. Next base: position 2,289,729 of record PVHT021183652.1, read on the forward strand.
TGTGGAGAAAAAGGATCCCTATTACACTGTTGGTGGGAATGCAAATTGGTGCAACCGCTGTGGAAAACGGTATGGAGATTCCTTAGAAAACTAAGAATAGAATTGCCATTTGATCCAGCAATCCCTCTCCTGTGCATCTATCCAGAGAAAACCAAGACTCGAAAAGGCACATGTACTCCAGTGTTCACTGCAGCACTCTATACAAATAGTCAAGTCATGGAAACAACTTAAATGCCCATCGACAGAGAAGTGGATAGAGAGGATCTAGTACATACACACAATGGAATATTACTCAGCCTTTAAAAGGAATGAAATAACAACATATATAGCAACATGGATGGACCTAGAAATTATCATACGAAGTGAAACCAGTCAGACAACGAGACACCAGCATCAAATGCTACCACTTACACGTGAAAACTAAAAAAAAGGACACAATGAATTTCTTTGCAGAACAGATAATGACTCACAGACTTTGGAAAACCTATCGTTTCCAAATGAGACAAGTTGGGGGGTGGGGGGATGCACTGAGGGTTTGGGATGGAAATGCTATCAAATTGAGTTGTGATGATTTTTGTACACCTATAATTGTAATAAAATTCATTAAGTTAAAAAAAAAAGAATTCTCCACACTGGGCTGGCAGGATGAAGCTATAGAATTTAAAACTGGATAGTGACTTGAAATTTTTAGTAACAAAATGTTGTAAAATGTATGGGTGTCTTTCTAAGCCTTCTACCAGAAGTGTCATTCTGCGGTGTTCGAACATTATAGAAACAACGACAAAATGTCCTGTCTTTCAGTTTAATCTTAGACGAGGGTTCTTTAAATGTCACATTCGAAACATGAACACATCACTGGCAAAGCATGACCCTATGGCGGTTTCATTCTTATAAACAAGAGAAAACGCAAGTAAATCTACCAATTCCTACATTATTTATTCCAATCCTATTCTAGATTTTTCCTTCTCATCAGAAGAACGTAATGCACATAGGTTAGAAAAATGAGAGTGGCACGACCTTTCAGCTTTGTGAAGGACAAGAAGCCTTCACTCCAACATGTAAGAAAGTGCAGCTCAGGACAGTAGAGAGAAGACACATGGATCAGGCTTGACCCTTGCTTCTCATGGACCTCAAGAGACCCACGCCGGGGTTCCAGTTGTGGCTCAGCGGACTGAGAACCCAACTGGTATGTCTGAGGATTTGGGTTTGACCCCTGGCCTTAAGGGTCCGGCATTGCTGCAAGCTGTAGTGTAGGTGGTGGATGTGGCTTGGATCAGTGTTGTGTGACTGCGGCGTAGACTGGTGGCTATGGCTTCGATTCAGCCCCTAGCCTGGGAACTTCCTTGTGCCACGGGTGAGGCCAGAAAAAGAAAGAGAGAGAGAGAGAGAGAGACCACCAGGTTGACCAGATACCATCAAAGGTGACTTCCCCTTCCGAAAATGTCAAGAAAAGGAAAGTTCACTTTTACAAAAATTCCTAAGCAGATTTCATCAAAAGGTAGGAGAAAATGATCTTAATCCTCATTCTGAGATACTTGGAAATACTCTAAGGAGAACTATGACTCCCTCAGATTTAATTCAGCAAGTAAAAATCTAACGGAGCCCAGAACCAAGAAACGAAATATAAAGACAGGATCACCCTGAGGAAGAAAGTTTGAATTTAATAAACTATTCCTTGTAGACACTGAACAATGTATAGGAAAGAACAAAATGTCCTGATGCAATTACCTTCAGAAGAAATGCATGATTTTATTTTCTAAAAAACTCACTAAACTGTTAACCTGAACAAGTAAATAAATAATAAACCCAAACCATAAGATACGCAAGAAATATCAATAATTTTCCCACAGGATATTGTAAAACTGTTTCCTTGGCCATTCTCTTTTGCCTAAGTCCCAGTCATCAAGGGTAGCTAATGTTCCATTTATTCTACAGTGGTGTGTGTGTGTGTGTGTGTAAATGTAAGACCTCAGAGTTGTAAGAAAAGAATCTCATTATGATGACTCAAAATCTGTAATATTATCTCTGAGCCTTTCTTCTCCAAAACATGTAAATATTTAGCAAAAGGTCTATTTAATTTCTCCTGAGTTAGATGAGGAATCTGTTAAAAATCTATTCACCTCCATTTGTTATGCCTTCAGATTTAAAAAAAAAAAAAAAAATTCTGTGGTTCCCTCTGCCAGCTTGCCTAGTTTTGTCACAATAGCATCCAAAACCTGAGAGACAGAAAAGAGACTCTGAGGTTTTTCTTGTGAAAGAAATATGGTCCTCTTAAACTGATCTCAAAGAAAAACGGGACCCAAGACTTTCATTAAACCATGTGAAACAGAGCACTTGACATATCCTAGGAAAGCAATCATCGGAGGCAAAAAAAAAAAAAAAAAAAAGGAAAAATTTTCTACACCTTACTATCAGTGTATGTTTGTTTTACTTGGTTGTTATTATCATAAGCAGAGTCAATGAGGTGAATTGCTTTTCTTTAAAAAAGAAAAAAAAAACATGTGTATTGCCCTATTTCTCTTGCATATTCCACAAAGCTTCGTGGGAAATGTAAACTCAGGAGATAAACACAAATTCTAAGAAGGGAACTGCCTTTACACTGGGGACTGTAGCTGTCCTTGGCAAAAACGTATAAACCCAACGGAAACTGGGAAATCAGTTCATCGAAACCTAGGGCTGCCTGTGGATTCCTGGGGGCCACCTGCAGAGGCAAGTCTCTTGCCTGGTTCCTGCCTCTACCTTTAGTCTTTGAAGACGTGGCGTGTCGATCCAGCTCATCCAAACCGTACCAGAATTTAGACATAGTTTAAAAAAAAATAAAAGAACCCTGGTTAGTTAACCCTGAAGATTAGAGGTTTCAGTTAACTGAAGAATCAAGTTGTTGCTTTTTTTTTTTTTTAAAGAACCATGGTTATTTACTTACTATCTACCAACGCTGTGGTGAGGGCTTCTCATCTATTTCCTTTATTCCTCCTAAATAACCCTAAGAAATTGTAATTTTCCTATTTTACAGAGGGTGGTCTAAAGAGGTTAACTTGCCCAAGTCATTTTATTTGATTTCATAGAACATTTGGTAAAGCTGAGAGAATCATTCTAAGGATCTTGTCTGGGCATCTCAGGAAACAAAATACCAAGCATGACAGGTGTCCTTTTAACCGAGCATCACTAGGGTAAGGGTCAATCAAGTACTGTCTTGTCCTTGGAGGGTCATCATTATGGATTATCAAGTTTTAAAACAATTTTAGACTTTCAAACTAAAATTAATTTTACACTAAAACTACCAAGCATCAGCTAATTTTACTCCTAGCACCACTGCTCAGAACACAGATCCTGGAGTCAGATAGATTTGGATTCGGGTCCTAGCTTCACCACTAACTAGCCAGATGCACTTCATTCATTCTTTCATATATCAAACATTCATTGATTGCTTACCATGTATCAGGCATTGGTCTATAGCTCTAGATGAAAACTGATGAAATAATTTCCAAAGGAGAAAAGTCCTATTGAGAAAAAGTAAATAGGGTATTAAGGGGTGGGGGAATGGGGGCCGAGAATTCATTAGGTACAGTGGTCAGGCAGGCCTTCTGAGTGGTATCATGTCAGCTGAGATTTGTGGGAAAAGAAGGTAAGCATGAAGGAGGAGGCGTCGTGGGAGGCATTTTGGACAGAGGCCAAAGCAAGGGCACCGTCCTGAGCTTGAGAGGGGCATTTCAGGGATGACGAGGTGCTGGTGTTCATACCTGGGCTTACTATTGGGGGTGTACATTCTATGGCAAATGTATGATGACACACACCTGCCTTTACAGTACCATACAGGATAGTCTCATTGCCCTAAAAGTCCCCTGCGCTCTGTTCACCCCCACCCACTTACATGACAAATAATAACTCCAAATACTCTATGGAGAGTGTATCTGTAGAGAGGAAGAGAGGAAGCAGCAAGATCAAGTGACTGTTGTACAGGACTGGATGGCTGGCCAAAGCCCAGGAACAGAAGCTCTGGGAAGAAATAGATAACTTTGAGTTCTATTTTGGTAGAAGAGGCTAGGGGACTAAGTCATACATTGGACTTGGCAATAGAGAAAAGATAGAAATCAAAACTGTTTCTGCTTTGTACAACTGGGTGGATGATGATATCATTTACTGAGATGGAAAAAAAGCGAGAAATAGTTTCAGGGAAAAAATCGACTGTTCAGTTTGGTGCACGTTGAGCATGGGATATCTGTAGGAGATGTAAGCAGAGGTGTCACGTAGGCAGGAAGATATGACAGGAGCTTGTCAGACTAGTCTGGGAGGGTGATAAACCAAATATAGGAACCCTATATATTTAGATGGCATTTAAGCAGAGGACAAAATTTGAAAGAGAGAGTGAGAGAGAGAGGGAGGAAGAGAATAGAAAGGACCTCACTCTCAAGGGGCCTGAAAGTCTGCAGAATCAAAATTTACAGGTTAAGGGAGTTCCCTGGTAGCCTAGCAGTTAAAGATCGAGGCTTCTCACTGCTGTGGCTCAGGTCACTGCTGTGGTGTGGAATCCACCCCTGGCCTGGGAATTTCGGCATGCCATGGGTTCAGTGTCCACCCCCCAATTTTATTTTATGACTTTTTAATTTAATCTATTTTTTTTTCTGTCTTTTTAGGGCCATACCCAGGACATATGGAAGTTCCCAGGCTAAGGACCGAACTGGAGCCATGGCTGCCAGCCTACACCACAGCCACAGCAATGCCAGATCTGAGCTGCATCCGAGATCTATGCCACAGCTTGTGGCAAACTGGATCCTTAATCCACTGAGTAAGGCCAGGGGTCGAACCTGCATCCTCATGGGTACTAGTCAGGTTTCTAACCCACTAAGCCACAATGGAAACTCCCTTCCCCCCCAGCCCCAAATTTTAGAGGTTAGGAAGAGAGGGAAAAATGACCAGACAAAACTGAAAAACAGCCAGAAAAAGCCAAGGAAAACTCAAGAGGAAGTGTAGCTGATACCAAGGAAAGAGAATATTTCTAGCAGGATGGAGTGGCCAACCATGCTGAGGGCAAAAAAGATATTAGGCAAGTTATTCATTCTTTCTGAGAACCTGCAAAATCTATAAAATCATACCACTTAACACCCTATGCTTGCTCGAAGTACTCAGTGAAATGACGAATCTGAGGTACTCTGTATATAAAAAGCAGACAGTAGGGTTTTTTTTTTTCAATCTTCATTATCTCAGTGTCATCTATTATCATTGTATTGTGCAGAAGAGAAGTAAGCAGAGGAGTGTATTTATAAAAATGTCAATTAAACTGGATTTTAGTATGTCTCTTTCCTTACTGACATTACAAATCATTAAAAAGGCGTAAGAACAAATTTCTTCTTGTAGTAAAACACTGCTTTTCAGGGTCAGTGAGAGTGTATACCATTCATTACTTCAAAACCTGTTTTACTTCCCTAATACCCTTTGGTTGTCCTGTAAAGTATATGAGTGGCTTTTTCCCCGCAATTAATTTTAATTGAAACCTGTGGAGGGACCAAATCAGCCAAGTGATTAACATCTTAAGAATACTTGCCCACTTACTGTAAAAGCTTTGATATAGATACCTCTTATGGGAATATTCTCCAAAAAGCTTGCTGCTATTTCTGAATGCTGAAGTACTATCTAAAAGGGAAAACTATTGAGCATGCAAGCTTTCCAAAAAGGCATGAGACATTAAAAGCTATTAAAAACAGTGAAACATTAATGAAAAGAAAATGAGCAGCTTTCATTTATTAAAAATTATGTAAACACACTCATTTCAGACCCATTATTATTGCACTTGGATATTTTTGCTAAATGTTATCAGCAGGTAGAAATTTAAGATGAGAAATTGCTCTTAACTGCACTTAAAAATAGAAACTTCTTTTCAAAACTGTGATCCTCACAAAGTTCTATCAAGACTAAACAGAATGTGGACCTGCTGCAAGTGCAACCCTAAAAAAAAAAAAAAGGACTTGCTGGACCAATAACAATCACTTTACCTATGAAAATTCAACCAATGAAAATTTAAAGATTAAAATAAATTTTCTAAGAATTCAAGAGAAATTGAAGAAAGATTGCTCCTCTATCATCCTTCAAACTGAATACTTGGAAAATGCCCCAAAATAATTAAAAAGATGCATCTCAAACCTTGTAGGATGCCATAGAAACCACTGTATAAGCAAAAGTAACAGGTAAGTCTCTGTAAAATAGCTTTTTAATTTGTTAGTATTTATCCAATGAATATAGAATGAGTGGATAAATATCCATGAAAGAGAAAGAGAAATAGCCATGTAATATGAATTGGATACTTGAAACCTAATTCTGATGTTGCCCTAGGGCATGAATGAGCTTAAGCTGACCTTTGGTCCCTTTGACCCTTTGGTCCTTGCTAGCTACTCAGTCTTTTCTCCTCTCATCCAAGTATCTATTTACTCACACCCTCTTGTTTCCTTTCCTCTCACTGTATTCCAACAACTCTTTAAGGCAATAACAGGAATAGAGAAATAATCCCCAAATAACTTTATTTAGAAGTAGGTGAGGAAAAAAGGAGAAAGAATATAAGATAGTATGAAAAATTATACACTTTTTTGTATGTCATGAAATTCTACATGCTAAGGAAGAGCCACTAATTTGGTTCTAAGTTGCCTAGCAAACACTGCAAAGTCACTCAATTGAGTGTCTATCATAAAAACAGAATGCCTGGGATAAGTGTTGAGAGAGAAAAAATAGGTACAATCACTTGGTGAGTCCAACTGATGACGCACTTCTTCTGCTGGGATCCACATATTCGTGGGAGGTGTCTTTTGTCAGTTGTGACAGCCATTTAAACCCAGTATCAAAATAAACTGAACTAGAAGCCGACCGTCAAACCACAGTGATTATAAAGAATAGCATAATTATTCCTTATACTTAGAGCAGAAAGAGCTCTGTCCTGAGTGCTCTCATAAGGAGAAGTAACACACAGCACAGAATTACAGCTGAAGAAGTCACCATTTATTGAGTGTGCCCTTTGTCCTGGGCTTTATCATCTGCCCTCTCCATAGACGGTATCATTAATGACAACATCATCCCAGTTGCTGGCGTGAATTTCAAAGGGCCCTTTCTTTCTGGCAGAGCCCCTTATGGTACCACGCCAAAGTCCTATTCAGTCAAAGTCCTTCCGCACACTCTGGGGACACAGCTCGCTGAAGAGGTGGCTTGACTGCCGTCTACACTTTGAGTCAAATGGGGGCAGGTGAACTACTTTTATCAGAACAGCCTAGAGTGCGTATTAAAAAATGCACGTTCCAGGGCCCTTTCCACCCTCACTCAGCAGAAGCCTGGAGGCAGGTCCAGGAGACAGCACGTGCTGTCTTTTAAACATGTGCCTGGGTGAGTCCCAGTCACCCCCGGTTACAAGAAGTGCTGCCAAACGGGTTCCTCAGCAGAGTCCTCCAAACGTTTCGACTGCCCACTCACTCTGAGCAGGCCTCCTCAATGTAATATTTGGGCTTATGTGCAAGTTAGATAGCAGTGCTGGCTTATTACTATATTATGTATATTATACAGTGTATGTTTTTTAAGAGGAGGTCTTCCTTTTTTTTTTTAACTGCTCCACCTGTGGCATATGGAAGTTCCCAGGCTAGAAGTCGAATCTACAGCTACAGGCCTACACCGCAGCCACAGCAACCTGGGATCCGAGCTGCATCTACAACCTATGTGGCAGTTTGTGGCAACACAAGATCTTCAACCTACTGAGTGAGGCCAGGGATTGAACCCACATCCTCACCGACACTACTATGTCAGGTTCTTAACCCACTGAGCCACAACGGGAATTCCTAAGATGAGGTTTTAAGTAACTATTATGTAGTAATATCTTAGTAAGTACAAATTGATAGAATAAACTTTATTTTTGAAACATTTAGATATTTTCCTGGGATTCTATAATCATCTGGCAAATGCCAGCAAAATAATGGGTTTTCTAGTGCTAATGTTATTTTTTGCTTATGAATATGATTTCCAATTTACTGAAGAGCTTTGAGATACATATTTGTAAATAATCAAAAAAAGTGTCCAAATATTTGCAGAGCTGTGAATGTTTAATGAAAATTTCTGTCGTGAAATAGATTATATATGCGAGTGTATAAAGATAAACAAACAATCACAATAACTGGACACGCATATACCAACCACACAGGTCACAAAATAGAAGAGTACCAGTACACGCCTTGAAACCACCTTGTACGGCTCCCCTCCGTCAAATCTACGCACATAACCCTCCTCAAGGTAACCATTATCTTTTAAATCACATATCTTTTTCTCCTTTCAATTTTATCACCTATATATGTAACCCCAAACAACATATTACTTCTCTTTTCCTTGTTCAAATTGATTACAAAATAGATCATACTGTATGTATTTATCGGATTGCTTTTTTTCACTCAACACCATCATTTTGAAATTTATCCACACTAATGTGTGTAGCTCTAGTTCATTCTGTTTTACTTCTGGATACAATTGTCCTTCGTATCCTTAGGGGATTAGTTTCAGGACCCCCCCTTAGATACCAAAATCCACACATGCTCAAGTCCCTTACATAAAATGGCCTAGTATTTGCAGATAACCTACTCACATCCTCCTCTGTACCTCTACATTACTTAAAACACCTAATACAATGTAAATGCTGTGTAAATAGTTGCCAACCGGCAGCAAATTCAAGTTTTGCATTTTGAAACTCTCTGGAATTTTTTTTAGGAATATTCTCAATCCATGATTGATTGAATCTGCAAATGTAGAAGCCAAGGATACAGAGGGCCAATGGCAGTACTCCATTATAGGAAAAAACACAACTTATTTACTATTCTATTACAGAAAGGCATTTGAATGGCATCACACCTTTTTTTTTGGTCTTTTCTTTTAGGGCCACACCCACGGAATACAGAGGTTCCCAGGCTAGGGGTGGAATCAGAGCTGTAGTCTACACCATGGCCTGCAACACTAGATTGCAGCCACAGCAACGCCAGATCCAAGCCGCATCCGCGTCTGCGACCTACACCGCAGCTCACAACGCTGGATCCTTAACCCACTGAGTGAGGCCAGGGACTGAACCCGTGCCCTCATGAACGCTAGTCAGATTTGTTTCAACTGAGCCAAAACAGGAACTCCCACATCACACTGTTTTTTACTGTTGTTGCCAACAGTGCTCCCAGGCACGTTTTTGCTTCTCAAGGTTCATATCCTGGAGTGAATACGCTGAGTCAAGAGGGCTGTTCAACTTTACAACAGTTTCCCAACGTGATCGCAGCCATTCCTTCTCTGAACCACCTCTGAGAGCTGCCTTTGCTTGGCCCCCTTGCTCCAACTTGGTTTTGTACTCTTTTTACTGTTAAGCGTGAGGCAGTATATTGTATTTTTAGCTTAAGTTTTCTAGATTACCATTAAGGTTAAGTATCTTCACACGGATCTATGAATCATTTTTGTATCTTCTTCTGTGCCATCTGTTTACGTCGTTTGCTCATTTTTTTCTGAAAAATTCTCATTCTTATTGTAGACTTTTTATATTCTGGATTCTAACCTTTAATATTACATATGTCTAAAATATCTTCTCCCAATTTGTGAGCTGTTTTTACTCTATTTTTTTGTAAAGAATACACATTCTTTTTTAAAATGTCTAAAATTTTTACTGTTTCTTTTTATTACTCAATGAACTTTATTATGTTTATAGTCATACAACAATCATCAAAACCCAACATTACAGCATTTCCATCCCAAATCCCCAGCCCACCTCCCCACCCCACAACCTGTCTCCTTTGGAAACCATAAGTATTTCAAAGTCTGTGAGTCACTAACTATTCTGCAAAGAAGTTCACTGTGTCCTTTTTTTAGATTCCACATGTAAGTGATAGCATATGACGTTGGTGTCTAACTTCACTTAGCATAATTTCTAGGTCTATCCATGTTCCTGTAACTGCCTTATTTCTTTTCTTTTAATGGTTAAGTAATATTCCATTGTGTATATGCACCACATCTTCTTTATCTACTTCTCTGTCGATGGACATTTAGGTTGTTCCCATGTTTTGGCTATTGTATAGAGTGCTGCAATGAACACTGAAGTAGATGTGTCTTTTCAAGTCATGGTTTTCCCTGGATAGATGCCCAGGAGTGGGACTGCTGGATCAAACGGCTGTAGTTGGTTAGTGGCATCTGCGTGTGTATATCTTAAGATATCCTTTCTTACCTCAAGTTCATAAACCTCTTCTAAAAGTTTTAAAATTTCAAGTTTTATATTTAAGTCTTTAAGATACTAGGATTGATTTTTAAGTGAGATTGGGACATACTTTTCATTTGCTAGCACGCAGCCCAAGCACCATTAATTTGTAGAATTATCCTCTTTCCATTGTTTTGCAATGCCTGCTTTATGCGCATGGATTTTTTTTTTCTTTTCGGGCCACCCTGTGGCATATGGAGTTCTCAGATCAGAGATTGGATCTAAACCAGTTTCCACCTAAGCCACAGCTGCAGGAATGCAAGATCCTTAACCCACTATGCCAGTCCAGGGATCCAACCTGCATCCTAGCATTCCCAAGATGCTATTGATCCTGTTGCACCACAGTGGGAACTCCTACATGAATGATTTTTGAGCTATTTTAGCTGTTGGCCTATTTATCCCTGCCCTAAACCCACGATGTCAATTACTTATAGCTTTATCATAAATCTTTGTTTTTTGGCCACACCCACAGCAGTTCCTAGGCCAAGGATCCAGCATATGCCACAGCAGTGAAAAAGCCAGATCCTTAACTCACTGAGTCACCAGGGAACTCCTATAATAAATCTTGATACCCAGAAGGACATATCCTTGTTTGTTTTTTTTTTAACAGTTTACCTTCAACTCATTTAACTACTCAATGAATTTTATTATTTATAGCTGTACGACAACCAACATAACCAAATTTTATACCATTTCCATCCCAAGCCCCCAGTGCATACCCCCAACCCCTTGTGTCTTTTTTTTAGATTCCACATGTAAGTGATAGTATTTGATGTTGGTGTCTCACCATCTAACTGACTTCACTTAGCATAATTTCTAGGTCCATCCATGTTGCTGCAAATGCCTTCTTTCTTTCCTTTTAATGGCTAAGTAATATTCCATTGTGTATGTGTACAACATCTTCTTTAGCCACTCCTCTGTCAATGGACATTTAGGTGTTTCCATGTCTTGGCTATTGTATAGAGTGCTGAAACGAACACTGAAGTACATGTGTCTTTTTGAGTCATGGTTTTCACTGGATAGATACCCAGGAGTGGGATTGCTGGATCAAATGGTAATTCCATTTTCACTTTTCTGAGGAATCTCCATACTGTTTTTCATAGTACTGTTTTCCAATTTACATTCCCACCAACAGTGTAATAGGGTTCCCTTTTCTCCACACCCTCTCCAGCCTACATTGTTTGTAGGCTTTTTGATGATGGTCATTCTGCCTGCTGTAAGGTGGTACCTCATAGTGGTTTTGATTTGCATTTCTCTAATAATTAGTGACGTTGAATATCTTTTTATGTATTTTTGGCCATCTGTATATCTTCTTTGGAGAACAGTCTGTTTAGATTTTCTACCCATTTTTTTTTTTTTTAGGGCTGCACCTGTGGCATAAGGAGGTTCCCAGTCTAGGGGTAAACATGGAGCTACAACTGCCGGCCTACACCACAGCCACAGCAACGCAGGATCTGAGCCACATCTGTGACCTACACCACAGCTCACGACAATGCCAGATCCTTTACCCACTGAACAAGGCCAGGGATCGAACCCACAAACTTACGGCTCCTAAGACAGATTCATTTCTGATGCGCCACGACAGGAACTCCCTTCTACCCATTTTTTGATGGGGTTGCTTTTTTGGTATTAAGCTACAGAAGGTGTTTATAAATTTTGGAGATTAGGCATCTGTAGTAGCTCCTTGGATTACACAGCATTCACCACCTGAGCATCGCCTTCCTTTCTCCCTCTGCACACATATCGAGACACAAAAAGAGAGGAGACCCCTGGACAGCATGAGGGACCTATTCACACTATGACCGACCACCAAGACCCACATTATCTTGCTCGCCTGCAGCAGTTTCAACCCCATCACCAAAGGGCACATTCAGATGTTCGAGTTAGAATGTTTATAAATCCAGAGAAAGGATTAAAATGGCAGAATAGAAGGACTGCTGCTCAACTTCTCTCCTAAAATCAAAAAAATTACAACCAAATGACAAGCAACCTTCAACCAAATGAACTGGAAACTTTCAAAAAGATAATCTACTCCAGAAGACAAAGAGGAGATCACATCAGGAGGTAGGAGGGGCAATTACGCGATATAAGCAACCCCATGCCTACTGGGTGAGAGGCCCCACACACTGGGAAGTAACTGTATCACAGAGACTGAGAGTTCTGAGACCCACGTCAAATCCCCATGCCTGGGGATCTGGCACAGGGAGAAAGAACCCCTGGAGCATCTGGCATTGAAGGCCAGTGGGGCTTGTGTACAGGAGCTCCACAGGACTGGGGGAAACAGAGACACCATTCTTGAAAGGCTCATACAGACTTTCACGTGCACTGGGTCCCAGGGCAAAGCAAAGTCTCCAAAGGAATCCGGGTCAAACCTGACTGCAATTCTTGGAGGATCTCCTAGGAAAACGGGGGTGACTGTGGCTTGTTGTGGGGAAGGGATTGGAGGCAAAGCTCTTGGGAACATTCATCAGCCTGCATTTCTCTGGAGGTGGCCATTTTTAGGACAATCTGATCCCTCCCATCAGCGCTGAGTAGCCCCAGGCCAAACAATAATCCAGGTGGGATCACAGCCCCATCCATCAGGAAACAAGCTGCCTAAAGAACACTCAGGCACACAGACAGCCTCTAATCTCACCCAGAGACAAAGCCCCACCCACCAGACGGATAGGAATCAACCCCACCTACCAGTGGGCAGGCACCAGTCCCTCCCATCAGAAAGCCTACAGCAAGCCCACCCACACCAACTTCAGACACAGGGGAGGCAAACACCAGAATTAAGAGAGGCTACAACTCTATTGTCGACACAAAGGTCACCACAACAAAAACCTATAAAAATGAAAAGACAGAAA